>PVKA01003792.1:0-105933 GCA_004027165.1 Ctenomys sociabilis | reverse complement strand
TTTTTTCGTATATATATGTGTATGCATGTGTGTATAAAGGATAGGGAAGAAGTAATATAAAGTCAACAGAAAATAGAAATATGCTTTTTAAAGTTTCTAAAACTAGGAGAAGATATCATATGATGTCTTTGAGAGAAATGTAATTCAAAGATATAGTACAAATCTTAAAACAAAAATTAAGATTCAGCAATATTCAGAAAATTAAATACTAATTAATTTAAAATTAAATGTTTCAAAACATTTGAACTAAGAAAAAGTTTTCATGATAATAAAGAAATACTAAGAATAAAACATAAAATAAACATGGAATGACAGATAAATGACCATCACTTCTGACAGTTTGGGGATAGGATATCGCACAAGTTCTAGTTGTGGACATGGATAATGACCATGACATTCACTGGTGGACAGGTGTCACTTGTGGGACTGAACTACTGCTATTTCCTTGAAATCCACCCTGTAGTCCCATATGGAATCTTGACCCAGAGGTACAAGAGAAGTCCACTTGTAGAGTGTGCTGATGGACATATTTTGCTGCTGTGTACAAAAGAATAACTGAAAGACTTCTATTGTATACCTCTTATTTTCCTGTTTGTTTGCCCTATTTGATGGGTTCTTTCCATTCTTGTTCATGGGGTTCTGATCAGTTTGCTCCCTCTCTAGAACATCATTTAGTAGTCTGTGTAGGGTTGGCTTTGTCATCATGAAGTTTTTTAGTTTTTCTTTGTCATGGAAGTATTTTACTTTGCCATTATACTTGAAAGAATTTTGCAGGGTATATCAGTCTGGTTTGGAAATTGTTTTCTTGCAAGACTTGAAGTACTTTGCTCCATGCTCTTCTTAACTTGATGGTTTGTGAAGAGAAATCTGCCGTTATTCCGATGGGTTTTCCTTTTTATTTATTTATTTATTTATTTATTTTTTTGTGGAACCAAGGATTGAACTCAGGCCCCTGTGCTGGCTAGGGAAGTGCTTATTCCACTAAGCCATCTCCTTGGCCCCTGGGTTTTCCTTTAAACGTGATCTGTTTCTTTTCTTTAGCAGCTTTTAGTATACTGTTCCTGTGCTGAATTTATGGGATCTTGATTATTATATGTCTGGGAGTGGTTTTAATTGGGTTGATGTTATTTGGAGTTCTATATACTTCAGTAGGGGGCTAGGGAGATGGCTCAGTGGAATAAGCGCTTCCCTGGCAAGCGCAAGGGCCTGAGTTCAATCCCCGGTTCCGCCAAAAAAAAAGAAAGTATATACTTCAGTTACCTGAATGTCAGATTGTTGCCCCATATTTGGGAAGTTTTCTGCTATTCCATCCATATTCTTTTTATATCATTTGTGTTGACTCCTTTCTTCTCATTGATGCCTATTAATCATACATTGTTCATCTCTGCATTGTCTTATAGGTGTTGAATTATTCTTTTCCTGCATCCTACTTATTTTTAAGAGATCTTTGCTTACTCTTTCACTAACTGCAATGGTGTCTTTAAGGTCAGAAAGTCTATTTTCACTTTCACTTAAATGGATTTGCCAGCTTGTGGTTGAGGTTTTAATTTCCTGTATAGCACTTTCAATGTGTTTCATACATTTTATTTCTTTCCTATATTGCTTATTCAGGGGTTCCATCATTTTATATATTCTGCTCTATTTTTTTTATCAGTGTATTCTTTAGAAGCTATTAGTACTTCTTTGATTACAGTTATTGCTACATTTTTTACTTTCGAAATTATTTCTGATCTGATTTCTTCTATACCTTTCTTCAGGTGTTTCTTTACTTCCAACGCTATTATTTCAGAGATTTCAGGTGTGTGATGTCCGATTTCCTCTATGCTAGTGTCTTCTGCATTTGTACTGGGTGGACTCAGGGCCTGAGACTACTTTTTGTTCCTTTTCTTTGACATTTTGTATACCACTGGCTTTTGACCTTTGATATAGAGCTTAGATAGACCTTAGCACCAGGTACAGATCTGTGAAGTTCAGACTCCTCCAGGTGGGTGTGGCTTGGGTCTGGCTGCTGTGCTCCACTTCTTCCTGCTGCAGCCTTGTAGGTGGACCCTTTGTGTCACTCTAGCAAGATGTGCTGCTCCTGAATCAGCTGGGTGGGTGTTGCCTCTAGCCTCTTTGCAGGGAGTTCTGCTGAAGGGTTCCATGATGGGCCTGTGCTCTGGGTCACTTCAGGATCCGGTGGCCCAGGTGGTCTCATGCACATGCCAAGCCTGCACTCTGGGTTGCTTCAAGATCCTGCGACCAGGGCAGTCTCACATGCTGGGCCTGCGCTCTGGGTCACTTCAGGGTCCTGCAGCCTGAGCAGTCTCCTGGACCAGGGTTTATATTTAACACCTCTGAAGAGATTTTCCTGACAGTCCTCCTGTATAATATGGAACATGTTTTTAGAAGAAGCAAACTTTAACTCCTCTTAGATGTATTTAGTAAAAACTACTTTTTTTTTTTTTTTTTGGTGGAACCAGGGATTGAACTCCACTTATTTACTGAGCCATCTCCCTGGCCCCACAGTTACTAATTTTTTATAACATTTGATCAGATTCAAAACGTACTTTTATAGTGAAGTATGGAAAACCATCTATTTTGCTATTAATTTGAAGTTTTTCAGCTGTAAGAATTTTCAATATCAAAAAAACTAAACCAAGTGATGAAATCTAAGAAAATCTTAAAGATGAGGTGCTAGATTATGATATTCTCTATTAAATACAATATAGAATATAAAGTGAAAACATAAAATGTAGGATATGCAAATAGAAAAGGAGACTTTTGTCATCAGTTGCATGACAGTAAATGAAAGCAGCATGCACAAAGCTATATCAGTATGACCTCACCTACTCAAAAGATTCAATTTTATCTAGAATAGTAACAAGAAAACTGATACTCTTATTGTTCTGGGTTGTAGAATTATAGATTGTTTTCTTCATATATACTTGTAACTTCAAATTTTTATAAATTTGGATGTATATTTTATAACACAATAAGTTCGAAAGCATTTTAAAACTAACTAAACTTTTAAAAATGTTAAATCCTTGTGCCCAGTATATAGGTGTGCAATAAACACAAATATATCCAGTCTCCTCGGTAAGCTGTGAGTTAAAATAAAAATCTTAGGGCACACATCTTCACTTTGACTAATCAACAGTTAACTTGGGAATAACAGTAGTGTATTTAGTTGACATTTCTTTTTTAAGGACATATCCATTTTGGTAAACATTTCTTTTACAGCACAGAGCATCCATTCGCTCCCCCTAGTAATGTCACTTTGCTTCTGTTTTGGAGAAAATTTTGCTTCCCATTCTCAGGTGTGGTAGGATGGACCTCCCATCCTGATCCTAGGGTCGGAGCACATGCCTGAGGCTTGAGCTAGTCAAGAGTGTCCAGCTTACAGTGACTGGTGCAGAGCTAGGCATGTGACCCAACTGGCCAGAAGAAGAGAGCGAATCCCAGACTTTGTACATCACTCACCTAAGGTAGATGAGACCTTTGAACATGGTTTGATGAAGATGTGAGACTGAGGCTACAAAAAAACCTCCATATGAGCCCCAGAAAGAGCATCCTTAGGCCACAGTTCTGAGATAGGAATCCTGAATCCTCTGTACCCCAACCAAGCCACTCATTGACCCAGATCTTTCCACTTATGTAACCCAGTAAGTATTTTCTGGGTAAGCCAGCTTGACTAGATTTTCTTAAACTTCCAACAAAATGAATATTAAGGGGCTGGAGAGAGGGCTCAGTGGAATAAGCGCTTCCCTAGCAAGCACAAGGGCCTGAGTTCAATCACTGGTTCCGAAAAAAAAAAAAAAAAAAAAAAAAAAGAATATTAACTGATACAGAAACCAGGTAGGAAAAATACAGTAATGAAACAGATACTGTAACATTTGTCATGACTCTGACTGGCAGACTTGTGCTAGTTTCTCTTTCTTGCCTTCACTGTGGGATTCTACAATGCAAGGATCACCCTGCCTAGAAAGGGTTCAGAGAAGAGGCAGTGTTTCACATGTAACCCTGGGGAGATCTCTTCTCGGTGTGTCTGCATCTGCTTCACGATTTCTGGAGAATCTTGACATCCTGGGTATCTACTGATCAGACATTCTCCCACCACTTTTAAATTTGGTTATAGCACAGACCTTAAAGATACCATTTTCACCTATTACAAGTAAAATGTTGTAGTGGATTTCTAACTAGTGGTCAGCTTGTTACATCCAGCTGAAGTGAGCTAGTGTGGTGCTTAGCGTGGGAGACCCACCTGAAGATTGTTGCCAGCAGCATAAAAGACAGAACAGGAGAAGCTGTCAGTATGCTATTAAGGATGCTGTTTGGAGAAGCTGCTGGAGCTGTTGGAAGCCATTGGTTCTCTTGGGCTGTTCTGCTGGGTCACCTTGTTGTGCTGGCTTTCCTGATGAACTTGGCTGTTCTTGTCGAAGGAGGAGCTCAGGACCTTGTCGCTGAAAATGGCTATGGTTCATTTGAGAGGAGCTCTTGTCCTCATCTTGAACATCGCTTCCAGGCTCCAAACAGGAAGATGGTGCATTGCCCAGCCTCCTAGAGAAATTTGTTACATTGGCTTTCCTGATGGGAACTTGGCTTTTCTCATTGCTAGAGAACCTTGCTATTGCTGAGGATGGCTGTGGTACCTTTGGGGGAGCTCTGGTGCTTACCTGGAGTGTTGCTTCCTGGCTCCAGCTCAGATCCCTCAGCCTGCTGGCACAGATCCTTCATCTAACTGGCATAGACTTTCTAGCTTCCACCACTGATCTTTGGGACTTCCCAGCACAGATCCATGAAACAGGCCTGCATGAGACTTTGTCATGGGCCCTAGGCCTCTAGTTGGACTTGTGGGAGGCACTGTTATGGGCTCTAGGTCTTCAGATGGACTCATGCAGGGTATTAGGATCCAGGCCCTCAGCTGGAGTCTTTGGTCTTTATTCTGGACAGATTTCCTGCGCTCCTTGTATGTGATTCTTTGAGTAATTCATTATAAAATAATCTTATAAAATAAAATGTGTCCTGTATTATGTTATTCCCCTTGCAAAAACCCTGAACCAAAACAAATACCTTCATTTCTTCTCTTTCTAGTTAAACTGAGGATTGAGTTTATAGACTCACACAGGCTGAGCAAGCACTGTGTCCCTGAGCTGTCCCCTAGTTCTGTTATGCACTGTTGTCCTTGCATCATATCAGCTAGCAGAAGACATTTTGCCTGGAGCTCTTATTTTTCAAGGTGGATTTGAATTTATTTTTAAAACATTGATTGATCGATCGATTGATTGATTGATCTGGTACAGGGTCCCACTACACAGCTTGGACTCATAGTGATCCTCATGTCTCAGCCTCCTCAGCACTAGGATTACAGGCATGTGCCACTGTGCAAAGTTTCAGGGGCAGGCATCACACAGGGCTGGAACCCGGGTCCTTGAGCTTGAGAGACAGGCGCTGGTACCTCTAAGCTATCTCCCCATGCTAGATTTGAATTTAAAATGTGCAGATCAGTCTTCATGTGACACTTCCTACTTGGTTCATGAGGTGAACCAAGTTCAAAAGTCTAAATTTTAAATATTGGCTTCTGGCATCTAGTAAGGATATTGAATATTGCTTTACAGAATTTAGAAAACACTACTTATCCACAATAGAGAATAAAAATTACCATAGTCATACCAAAAACCTTGATTAATCATTATTATTAGGAATATTTGGAATACTAAATAAGATCATATAATAATTCTATTTATATACTGATTTTTTCATGTATTACTAGCAAACACTTCCCAGTTCATTGTATTTTGCAACTACCCTATTACTAACCTATTTTTTGAATCACACAGTATTCCACTATATAGATTATGCCGCTTATTATTATAGGTAAACCTAATCGTTGGATATTTAATTTGTTTCTATTGTCTATAACAATTTATTTATATTCAATTTATTTCCATTTTGTATGATAGTATTTATTTATATTCATGATCATTTTGCTGGAATAAATTTCTAGACACTAGAATTACTTAGATTTTAGAAAGAACCAGATTTTCAATATTTTTCCCATATGTTTATTCTTCTATTTTTTTAGTGTATCTTTGCACAGAGCCTCACTGTGCAGCTTGGGCTCACAGTGATCCTCCTGTTTTCAGCATCCCCAGTACTGAGATTACAGATGTGCACCACTACACCCAGTCTCAGTGGCCGGGGATTGGACGTCAATCCCTGTGCTTGCCTAAGCAGGTGCTTAGTCTGCTGAGCTAATTCACTGGCCCATCCCATATGTTTCTATGGAGAAAATAATGCCAATTTATATATCACCCAGCCTTTAAAGAGAATATTTGTTGTACTCTGATCTACTCTGGGCATTAACATTTTGGAAAAGCCCTTTGGCAGGTACAGTTTTATGTGCATAAGATGTAAAACCCTCCCCTTCTAGCAAGCTGTAAGCTCTGAGGACAGGCTTAGATATATTCCACCAATATCTCCCACGATGCCTGGCATGGATTATGCACTGAATAAATAATTACATGGATGAATGGAGAGAAAATAAGCATTAAAATTTCAGTTTGCAATTGAGTGTGACTTAAATTTTTTGTTGAGTTGAGATACTCCAAAAACTCAATTCTGAGTCCATAAAATTAGAAAGAAATCCATCTCAATTCCAGCCACGTATATTGCCAGGTGTCACTGTCATTACACCTCAGCTTTCTGAAAGAAAATCAGACCTAGTTAGAAAGCACTAAGTCTCGCTTATCTCCTATTCTTTCCTTGCAGTCTAACAATTCTACAACCAGATGGCTGCTATTTTAAATTACTTTAACTTCAGACTGTCAAAAGTTGTGTGTTGGTGATCGGACCTTTCTCCAGTTCATTCAGAAGTTCTGTCCGACATATTTAGCATGGAGTGACTTGATCATTTTTATAGTTACTTCCGAGACCCCTGGCTTTTGAAGGCTAAAGGGTTTTCAACTTTAGGGAGTAAAAGTATCTATGTTTCCTATATTCTGCTGAGATGGTTAATATCCTGACATATATTAGAAACAATGTCTGTGCTGTCAAGTTATAACCTCAAGACCGTGCAACATCTTGTTCTACTTCAGTTATTCCCCAGATATGTATTGGCTTTTGCATTCAGTGAATCTGATTTTGAAAGTAATGGATGCGAAAAGCGTGGAACAAACAGCTACTTTCTGCTAGCTTTCTGAGTACAAGCTTTATTTAAAATCTTTCTTTTGAGCTTCTTATCCATATGCTGTGGTCTTGGGAAAAACCCATACAAGCAAGTTTCTGCCTATTCTGTAGTAAAATTGTATTATACACGATTGGTATTTTTGTGGTGGGGAAGCGGGATTCTCCTAATAAGTATTATTGGAGATAGTGGATTGCATTTTGTCTCTAATGGTTTAGAACTTTAGAAAATACTGACTTCTTTAATTTCTGAAAGGTTTTATGTGGTTTATGTATAGTTGAAATGTATAAACAGTAACTGTAGGTTTAGAATTTAAAATACCTGTTGTAAGATAGGATAATTATATGATAAGGCCAAACCACTATGTAAATGAACCTCACTTCATAAATTAATCATACCTTAGATGTTTGCTTCTAAGAGTCTGAAAGTGACTATGTGGTAGCCATGGATAGCGTGGCATAAGGGTAGGAACCTATGTAAAGTAACTGATGGATGCTACATTGCAAGTCTCTTTCTCAAGTACTGCATTCCATGCGCTGTTCCTGGACAACTGTCAACTATGGATGACACTGCCATCATCATCCCATGATGCTTAGACTAGTGAGACCCACAGGCTTGAGAAGAACACCCCGGGTGCTTTTTTCCCCCAGACGTCCACAGTGCTTTAGCATATTCATGTGAGTTCATATGCATTTTGTGTTTGATACACAATATCACTTGGCACAGCACATCCTAGATAATACAGCAGCTATTGAGAATGATTTATTTGAAAAAGAAAGAGAAAAAGCTGTACCATAATCTCCTTCTTTCTTCTTCATACAATGAATCGCCGAGAATTTTGGAGATAGCAACCAAGTATAATGGGCATATGTGGAACTATTGGTCTTTGATCTATGATAGAAATGCAAATTTGAACCATTGAGTAGTTTGGCTTCTGTTTGCTTTAAATATGTATAATTGTAAAACTTATTAGCTTGTAAAACTATATTAACTTTGAGAGCATTATTAACAGTTTTAAAGGAAATATTTACTGATTTTCAATTGAAGGAGCTTAAGAATCATAAAATGTTAATATAAATTGTCTTTTGTTATGCAGATTTTTAACAGATATTAAAATACATTTTAGTAGAACAAAATGTAACTATTATGACCATTTGTCACCTTCAGCACAGTATTCAATAAGTTTTCAGAGATGTTAAACTTTGTTAGACTCTGTGTGAAATGATTTTGCCACCTATAGGCTAATAGAAATATCCTAAATATGATTAAGAACACTAAGCTAAGAAAACTATGTTTGTAGTTGTTAAATGTACTTTCCATTTAAGATATTCTAAATTTATGGTAGGTTTATTGGGAAGTAACCCCATTGTAAGAGAACCTCTTACAAGATTAATCTGCAATTTCATGGAGTCTATATATTTTTCTTCTTCCTTTTCTGTCTTTATGCCAGTTCTTTCCCAGTAAGTCCAGCGACCAAAAAGCTGTCACTGATGCAGATGAAGCTCCTGGGGGAGGTGATAAAGTGCCAAATGGTGGCTGTGGCCAGAGAGAAGCCTCTTTCACAGAGTGTCAGGAGCAGCTGCTCGATCCACCTCTGGCCTGCTACTAAAGCTGCTTTGTAACAGTGTGGGTGAACTTAGTAGTGGGCTTTCTGGTTTCTCCAGAAGCAACCCACTTAAGAGCATGTGCTGGCTATGGAAAGTTGAACCAACAGATTAAAACGTGAGGGTGCTGGGGATTTGCGTGGAGCCCCCATAACATCTACAGCAGTGTGCCCCTCTGTAAGCAACGGATCCACCACCCATGTGGCACATTACAGTGTTCTGTGCTTGTTGAAGGTGAGTTACAACATTCTCTCTGTGTGTACCTCCCAAGTATCAAAGAGATAGGCTTAACAATATGGATTTTTTTTTTTTTTTTTTGTATTTTTAGTGCAGGGTGTACAGGGTCACATTACCTAGATCAGACTTACAGTGATCCTCCTGTTTTCAGCCTCCTGA
This sequence comes from Ctenomys sociabilis, assembly GCA_004027165.1. Taxonomy (NCBI): domain Eukaryota; kingdom Metazoa; phylum Chordata; class Mammalia; order Rodentia; family Ctenomyidae; genus Ctenomys; species Ctenomys sociabilis. The sequence continues at coordinate 96,768 of PVKA01003792.1, read as the reverse complement.
GCGCTGGGATTATAGTCGCATGGCAGCAGGTCCAGTCTCAGTCGCTGTCTCAGCATGCTCTGGGGGCAGGACCATCCTGGCACACAGGGGATCAAACCCCAGTCACTGCGCCTGCCTAAGCAGGTGCTTTAGTCCACTGAGCTGTCTAGCCTGCTCGACAACTTGGACCTTTATCTACTTGAATAATAGCCAACACCGAAAGTAAGTATGGCTAAACAGGAAAGATCCATTAGCAAACAAGTGATCTAGAATTCTGTTTATAGTTGCATGGTGACCAGTTCTTATTCATTATGACACTACCTTGAAATGCGTATGAATACTGACTGAATCCTCTGCCTACTATAGGGTAGAGATCAGCAGTGTGGTGGTAAATGCTGTTTGTTGCTCAGCTCCATAACTTCTCCTCTCCTCTCTCTTGACACTGGTCAAAGGCACAAGTTCCTCCTTCCCTAGCTTCCCGGAGAAGCACCCTGCTGCGTTCAGAACCACGGACAGTGATGGAGGCAGCCATAAGACCCCTGCCCTCAGTAGTCCTGGCCCTGCTGGCCCTGCTACCAATTAGTCTGCTAATCTTTGGAAACCCTTAGCGCCCATTACCAGTTTCACTGAATGATCAGGGAACTGTTTATTTCCTTTCCTATTCTCTAAAAATGTGATTCTTGCTGTCTAGGGCTCAGATTCCTTCTGCTAGCCTGCCTGCAAATGCCAGTAGGAAAGGCAGTACTCTGAAAACTTCCTTCCGTGCCTTCCCACTGTTAGCACCTGGTTTTAGAGTAAAACATGTTGGTGAATTCTGCATGAAAAGAATAGAGTTGATTGGGTGGTTTCCCCAGATTGATGCACTGACTCAATGAGAAAATGGGGCCCAGTGATATTTGATAGATCAAGAACAAAATAATGGTGCCCATTATAAGGGCCATAGTGAGCTCTGGCTTAGGGTATGTGTATTTATATGCAGTGTCACCATGGCTTGGGGTGATCTATATATTAATAAATAACTTCACCACAATAGAGGTCAGAATAACCATCACTGAGTCTTTACCTTTATAAAAATATGAAAGCAGGTGAAAATTTCTTCTCGAATTAAAGGAAACTCTGACTCCAGGTACTAGACTGAATATTATAAGAATCTCAAATATCCAGTTTCTTCACATAACAATAGCGTAAAAAGATCAGTTTATTTAGAGGTGAATCAAAGCCCATTTGATGTCCCTTCTCTGTTTCTGCTTCTCAAAAAGGTCTTAGCAGTCTCATCCTGTTTTTTAAAAAGGGGGAGAGGAATAGAAATTAAATGGCTCATCTTAGTTGCTCCTCCCACTTATAGTGGGAAAATATGCATACCTCGTTTAGAATATAGATATTTCTCCCTGTAGTTTAAGTTTATGAATATAAGAGAAAGTGCCAGTGCCATTTGGGGACTCTGCCTAGAAATTTAGTATTTGATTTATTTTGAGATGGCCCCAGATACATGAGATAATGATAAGAATAAGGTTACACAGCACTTTTGAAGGAAGACCCCAAAAAACTCCTTGTCCTGGCATATATTGGCATACGCAGTGTGGACCAACTCCCCACCCCCATCCCCGCAGTGCACTCGCAGTGTGTACTGTGTTATTTGGCCGCCTTTTAAGACTCTCTTACATGGTCAGCTGTAGCCCTGCCCAAAAGAGCCGAGCGCTGGCCTCCAAAGAGTCCGGAATATCAAGAACCAGGTCACAATGTGAAAACCAGTTCAAATAGAAATTTGGCTCAGGAGCCAGGAGGCTTGTGGTAATGAGCCCCAGCTCATACTAGAAAGAAAAACAGACCCTGACAAAGCGTCATAACAGAAGCATAAACAAAGATACTCTGTGCTGACCTCCAAACCCTCCTTTCAGCACAGAGCTGACCTTTGCATTCTCTGTCAGTGGAATGTTAATGACTCAGTTCACCCACAGGTACCATTGCAACAACAAACACTGCCAGCCACTCTCTCCCTTCTCATCTTGATCGGCTCCTACTCACCCCTCAGCCCTGAGGAAGAGTAAAACCTGGGTCCTTGTCCCCTGTCCTTAGCAACATGGCTTCTATTAATAAGGTAACTCTGCCCTGCAAGGTGAATTTGAAACGTGAATGTTTGTCACACACTCAAATGTGGCAGGCAGTGGGCTTAAGCTCTGATCTGTTACCCCCTGCAGGCTCCCTCTACCCCATAAAGTAGACTCCTGTTGGGCTTCCTGTGTACATGAGGAAACTGAACAGCAAGATAAATTTTCCAAGGCAAGCTGAAAAGTCCCAGGCAGGCTGACACTGCAGCCTCTCTCTTCTACCACTTCCCCCCCCCCCTGCTGGTTGTATAAGGACAACAACACAGAGCCACTTAATTTTAAGACGAGGTTTGTTCTCAAAGGATCTTTTTTTTTTTTACAAAGATTTTTATTTTCATTTGTGTATTTGGGACAGGGTCTCACTGTCCAAGTCAGATCAGACTTGTAGTGATCCTCCTGTTTTCAGACTTCCCAGCACTGGCTCAGCGCACCCCTGGGGTGCGCAGCAAGTGGGACCAGGAATCAAACCCTGGTCCCTGTACTTAGCAAAAAAGCAGGTGCTTTCTCTGCTGAGCTATCTCACCAGCCCCCCAAATGATCATTTTTTAACTCATTCATTTTCATCATACTCCAAGATTGCCATGACTTCCTTACCCGCAATTTTGCCCACACAGTCTGTCTACCAGCAGGACTCATGTTGACCACCCAGATGAAGCACTGCTGAGAGAGAGAATACTGTGAATTGCTGCTGCCCCAAATTTGAACAGAGTAGCTTGAGATGGCACCAGCAGGGGAGTACCTTAAGAACCCAGGTGGAAGGGATACATGCTGTGGGCAAACAGCAGCTCAAGGCCCTGCTTAGGAGAAAAGCACCACTCAAATGTGCAGAGAAGGTTTTTAGTACCATGTGTTTTTAGTAGTCATTATCTCAGTCATTGCTTCTTTTTTTTTTTTTTTTTTGTAATGGCCATTCTTTTTGGAGTCAAATGGAATTTCCATATTGTTTTTTCATTTGCATTTCTTTCTTTTTTGGCAGAATTGGGAATTGAACTCAGGCCCTTGTGCTTGCCAGGCAAATGCTTATTCTACTGAGCCATCTCCCTGGCCCCAGTCATTGTTTCTTTTATCATTAAGACCTATTCTGCTTATACCTGAATAACAAGTCTTTAAAGCAAAGCTGTTATTTGCATAACTGCAGATGCCAGCTAGAAAACTCAGAGTCATACGTGGAACTCATCGTAGTGTTTATTTCCACCTTGGGCCTTATTCTAATTCCGAATTATGATCCTTTGCTTTTTAAACTTCTTATACCTTTATTTCCTACTCTTTTTCTCTTGTATTTTATATATTGCCTTACAAAACTTTATGTCTTCTCTAGAGTTCGCCAAATACACATAAGTTTAAAATCTTAAGTATCAAAGTCTCCTGCTTCCCAGCTGTGCAGATATAAATGTAGAATTGTGCATAGCTGAACTGGACCTCCTGGTTTTCATAATTCCAGAAGTCAGTTGAACTGGGATTGGAAGAGTCACAAAGAGGAATAATTGAGATTTACTGACAACCACTTACAAACGTAAGAACCTGTGGCCCAAACACTGAAATGTGCTCTGTGACAACTAATGCCTTTCCTCTGATGTTTTAGTGCTTGAAACTAAATGGCATTCTGTGCTGTGACTAGGTGCTCTGGGACAGAGATTAAATGTTCTTTAAAGACAGCAGATGCCACATAGATTAAAGTTACTACTTTAAAAGAAAGAAGAAAAAGTTTCTATGGGGAAGAAAGAAACAGAAGAGGAAAACATGCCTGAAATCCCCGTGGGATGTCTGTATTCCATAGAAAACAAAGCCCTGGCCAGCAGCTACCCTTACACGCACAGCGTTCCAACCTCACAGCCTGGGCCAGCTGTGAAAATGTCACCCGTGTCCATCCAAGCCAGTCTAGCTGTGAGGTTGCCGGCGCTGGCTAGGTGGAAGGCTGAATTGCAGGGCGTCAAAGTAGAGAGTCACTGGCCTTTGTCCACTCACGAGGGCGGGCGCGTGTCACTAAGGAGCCCTCACAGCGGAGTCCTCGAGTTGCAGCATGCTCAGCAACACATGTTGAATGCTGCTGTGCCCGGTGCTGTCTAGCAACAGCCTACTGGATACTGTACAGAATGGAGGCTCAGCGTCTATGAGCCCCGGTTTTCTTCTCTATCACATGGTACAGAACCCTACTTAAGATCTCTCTGACCCAAACATTGCTGGAATGCTTATAAACGAATCTTGCAAATTTGAGATGGGCACATAGTGTGGGTCAGTGTGTGGATTTTTACTTGGTGGTGCCATAAAGCTGAAGCTTGTATGAGACGGTGGCAATACTAGTGCTCTTGCGGTGGTCGCAGGCAGCCCTGAAGGCTGAGCTGCAGTTCCAGAGAGCCGTACACACAAGCCCCTCATGCCCTGGCAGCCACCCTGTGGTGTCTGTCAGGGTCTGTCAGTCACTCACTGCTGTCCGGGAGATGGTGTGGCATGACAACTGCAGAGGGCTGGGACTCCATCTGACCTGAGTCTGAATTCCAGTTCTGAGTCTCACCATCCTCATCTCTAATATGGACGCGCAATTCTGCTGGAAATGAAACTCTCTCACATAAATATCGCCAGACTTCACTTCTTCCTCTCTCACTCTCCTTAAGTGTAGCCTGTGCCAATCAAAGAGTAGCTTCACTGCCCCTCCAGATCCATGGGCTTTCTCTGCCACCTAGAGCTCCTGATTCATTCAACAGACTGCTCCTGCCTGGCTGGCTGGATCTGCCTGTTAGCCCACCTGTCTCTGCCCTCTGCTAGGCTCCGTACCTGGCTGAAACCTCAGAAACCCTTTGTTGAGGTTAGAGCTGCTCAGCCTGTGAGAGAAGTGAGCCAGAAGTGGACAGCAGACAGTTGGGTGCCTTGTGCTTGGCTGCTTCCTTCCCTGTTTGAGTTGTTACCATCTGAGTCTCCCCAGGCCCACACTCAGACCCCTTCAGCTCTGGAATGACCATTCTTATGCTGTGCTCAGGAAAACTACACACCCCTCTAGAAGGCAGTCCTACTTGTCTCTTTTTCTTTTTCTCTTTCCTAAATCTCCTGACAACACAATGTGCCCTGGCTTCATTTTAGAAGAGCACTGATATCTCCCCCCACAAACATACCCCAATCTCTCCATTCTGGAGGAGGCTGAAACGTGGAGGAACATGAGAAGTGGGTGCCAGTGTTCTCTCCCTTTCACCCACCTTGTAGAGCAGCAGCTGTTTATTCTCCTACCAGGGGTCTCCCAGATTTAGGCACATCTCCCAGCTTGACTGAATTTCCCCCCTCATCTTCAGTCCTGCTTTATCTACCCCAGAAATCTTGCTGTTTCTATGAGTGGTAATCTAGCAAGTCTTTAGGCAAAGGAACCCCCAGGAAGGGATGAGAATTTTGGGGTTCTTTTTACCTTGGCTCAGTTCCTACTGTCATGGCTTTGTGGGGTCACTGAAACCAAGATCCTATATATCCTACCTTAGATGAAAATGAGGATTGTTCACAAGAATACAAAGGAATCACTAAACCCAAAGGGAGAAGGTATGGTACACAGCAGCCTCGCATGAGCAGGAATCAAGGACTAAGGTTGTTTCTGTATTTCTTTAAGCTGTTGCTCTGTGTCCTCATGGCCCCTCTCTGGGTGTTTTGCATCTTCTCAAATTCCTGACCTCATTCAGCCTGTGCATGTCCCCCAAATGGCTACTCATGCTCTTAAAGACCGTGGGTGCTCAGCTATGCTCCCTATAGCTGACTGATGACATCATTTTCTCATCCCAAAATTGCTAAGCAAATGATTGGCTCAGCCCAGCTCCATTTGGATCCCTTCAAATCTGGAGCATCCCTTCTCAGTTGCAATGCACCAAGGAAGAGCACTGCACTTTCAGGAGCTATGAGACACCCAGGTACTCTGGAACCAGAGCATAATATGTTCAACTGTCATCAATTCTAAGACATGTCATCTTTTGCATTTTATTCTCTGAATTTGGGATGTGTCTTTCATTTATTACTAGCCAAACAGCAATTAGACTTGAGCTCCCATTGCCTGCAGGTGCACACACAGTGATGATATCAAAACTCACATCAGAGTTTCTGCTATTGGAAAGATCAAAAGTGCTGGTACAGGGGAGGTGGCTACCTCTGTATATTCAGAGCTTTCTTCTAGCAGGAAGCACCAGCAGGCTTCTGGTATTCACAGACCCCACTTCAAGGTTGTACCAATGATTTTAAATTCTGTAGGAATTCTTTTCTGAAAATGCCACATCCTAAATAACTAACTAAATAAATAAAGGACAATGTTTTAGGTGGAGGATGTGTTTATGTACTGACCACGCTGCTGATGAGTTGCAAGAGGGTTCCCAAGTCAGACTCCACTGTGTAACAGTTCTACAGTCCTCTTAGCCAGTTTATTTTGTTTACCTTTATAAGTAAATAGCCTTGAAAAGCAACTATCTGTGTGATTAGGACTAAAATAACTAATAAATACAAAAGAGCTGCGTGGGGTGATACAAGCCTGTAATCCCAGCACTCTGGAGGCTGAACTAGGAGGATCACTTTCAGTTCAAGGACAGCATGGGTTATATAGAGTAAGACATGGTCTGAAACAAAGCAAAACAAAAGTGAAAAACTAGACAATGAAGCATTCGCTAGCAACATTTTTTTCAGTTGTGATACATGAACTGATAATAGCCTCAGATTGCATGAAATATGACACCAGCATCAACAGAAGTGGCAGAATTGTCAACAGAAAAAAGGATCAAATCCTAATATTGTCACCAGCTGTCTCCCTCAAAAATCATACACATGACAGGTAGGGAAAGTGGTCCCAGCATTCTCCATGACCCACATGGCAGTAGCAATTGATGGTCATGCAAAAGGGTACCTTCCAGGGACTTTAGACCTTCACAGTCAACGAGGGGGATGTCTCCCTGGGTCAGATTTAATTGGATTCTACCAAAATGATGACTCACATTCTAGGACTCCAAACATCACCATTGCCCGCTGTTTGTATTTACTGGTTTTTGGGTTGGCTTCCTGCCTTTGAAACCCCACCATCCTTGTCCAGCAAATGCGCAGGCACACCAGTTCTCAGCCTTCTCCTTAAGACACCCATCCCTTAAGTTTGAAAACAAGTTGACTCACTTCAACCATTATTTTTCTCACAGCTTATTAATAGTGACATTCAATAAATCAACCCTACCTCAAAATACCTTTTAAGAGAGAAAAAAAAAAATTTAGATCCAGGAAGGTCACTGCAGAGCATACATGAAATAATTATTTTCTAATTCCCTCTTGTATGACAATGGCTTATTTCCACTAGGCATTGAAGTTTTCTTTCATGTGGTATGCCGCTGTGAACTTCAGAAATGTGCTAGATTCAAAATGGGTCCAAAATCTCATTGTTTCAATGTGTGCCCACAAGGAGTTCTGGTTAAGAACCAAATTCTTTGTTGTTTTTCCTTCTTTTTGTCTGTGAGTATTAATTACATTCAAAATAAAAATGTTAGCATTTTCTCAGTGTTTATCATTCCTCTGTACACAATGAAAATAAAAATATAATTGCCAAGAATTTGTGTTTCATATTAGGGCTAGCAATTGATGGGTAGATAGGATCTTTAAGATTCTTGATCAGATAGGTTGCTAACCATTATGGCTACTACATATATGCATCTGATTTTTGTTTACATCTTTACAGAGAAAACCTTTAGATTAGATTTTGATTTCAATGATAAGCAGTGACTGAGGATCAATTCACCACATTGATAAATATGGAAACAGTATGGTAGACATTACCCACTGTAGCTACAGAGCCTTTCTGTTTGTTTCATTTTGTTTTATTTGTCTTGTTCTGTTTTTTGACATAAGATAGTTGGAGTAACACGAAAGCAGTGATTTTAAGCTGGTCTGTTTAGGAAAACTGCAGTCTGGAAACATTGCTCCTTGTTTCCAGCATGGCTGAACAAAAATATTGGCCTTAAAAAGCAAAGCAAATGACAATAAAGACCACGTGATGTACACTACTAGCCAATTGCTGATATCTGATCTACATATAGTTAAAAAAAATACACTCAATTGTTGGCTTCACATAAATGACCTGACTTGAATATGTGTAATTTATATTATTGAGTCCAATTTTATGCTTGCACTGTGATAATCATTGATGTAAACTATCACTTCTGACTTCCACAATACCAGCATGGGGCAAGTTTCATACTACTATTTTAAAGATGAGGAAACAGGTACAGAAACGTCTGACGCCAAATAGCCAAGCTTTTACTGTGCTGTGCGTATTATTTTCTTGCTCTCAGGAAATACCAATTACTCTGTCACTTTGCTTGTTTGAAAAAAAGGACATAAAGAGAGATGTGAGTTTATGATCAGTGCATATTTGCTACTGAGTACAAAGGAAATGTTGTCTGCATATGTGGTGGGAGTTTTGACAGATGCTTTCTGCTCTGTACTGTGTGTGGTGGACCCTGGTGTCTGGAGTTTACATAGCTAATATCATCCAAGGATAAAGGGATGGGTGTAAGTACAGTGTGAAGATAAGACAGCGCAGCAGCCTGACAGCAGCAGGCTTCTCGTTGATCTATTGAGCAGTATGTTGAAAGAGTAGAATGGATTAGGAAGATCCTCAGGAGCCACAAGGAAGGTTATGGTTCTAACAGTGAAGGACATGAGGTAGAGAGGTCATGGAAGAAACCAAAGAAAAAGAGTAAGGTAATTTTGTCTTGGCCACAGCAAAGCTGGAGGAGCTGGGGTCCTTACCCTCTACAGCGGGTAGAGCATATTTGCCATTATCAGATGGTGTGCTCTTTGTGTAAGCAGAGACAGTTGCAGAAATGGAGCAAAACAGCGGGTAGAGCATATTTGCCATTATCAGATGGTGTGCTCTTTGTGTAAGCAGAGACAGTTGCAGAAATGGACCAAAACAGGTGGGAAGAAACACCTTAAAATGGAGAGGCATTGATATTGAGAAAAAGTGCATGAGTTTGAGGGCTTAAGCTTCGATAGTTTAGAGAAATGAGATGAGCAATTTGGAAAGAGTGTTGGTTTGAGAAAAAGCGTATGGTTGCTTTTCAGCTGTCCTCACTTGGAACAGCTTATGAGATCCCTTTGTGAAAACTTTCTGGAGTCATGAGGCTTGAGATGGAGTGAGGCTGGGCTGACAAAGCAGAAATGGAAATGAACAGGTATAGGAAACTCTACAGTGAAGCCTGTGCATGGAGACAGGACAGAAAAAGGGGTAAGGAGTGGAGCTTGAGTTCAGGAAATCTCAGCCAAAGAGGATGGAAGGAGAGGAGGACCTGGTCTGAGACTGACTAGGCCCTTAGCATCAGTCACATGTGGAAAGTGTAGTAGGCACTTTATGGGAAGCAGATTCAGCTTGATACTTCCCAGCTTGGTTGCCCCAGATGTGATACGGATTTGATCTTTTGTCTGCATCTCTAGATACACACACATTTCTCTCTTCTACCTCTTGGCCCAGAAGGCACATACATGCCAGTGGGGCTCCTCTGCCTTGTGGCTCCCCTCCTGCAAGGTTTCCAGAGTGGTTTTGATGTTAACTAACGGTCACTGTCTATATGAAGTGATCTATCCAATACATTTTCTCCTACTGGCTAGATTATCTCTTCTTCCCTTGTCCATTTAGGAAGTGAAATGGACTGGGGGATTACATTTTCCTGCTAGCTTGAGCCACTGAAGGTACATGCATAACTATCCCATCAGGCAGCTTGTACCCAGTGGTATATGTGTAACTGTCCCATACCACCAGATGGGACAGTCATGTATGCACCATCAGTGGTTCAGAGCCACGCAGTAGGAAGGCATATGAATTGCAGCCCCACTATGAATGCATTAAAGCAACAAAATGCATTTGCTCACACTTTAGACCAGAAGTCTGAAATCCATGTGTCATAAGAATTGATTGCATCAGAGACATTGAGGAAAAAAACTGTCCCCTTCCTGCCTCCTAGCTGCTGATGCCTGAAGCAGTCCTTGGTGTTCCATGGCTTGCAGATGGTCCCCTTGCTCTGTCACCATCTGCACATGTCTGCCTTCTCTGAGTCTCTGTCCTTTTTGGTGTCTCCTAAAGACACTGATGTTAGATTTAGGGCTCATCTCTAATCTAGTATGATCTCATGCCAGTCCTCATTGCTTCTCCCTAGATCCTATTTGTGAACAGCCACCTTCTGAGGTTATGGGATGAAAATTAATTTTTTATGTGGGGCACAATTCAACCTCCCAGTCCTGCTGTGCAGTTGGCTCAGGTTCCTGTGCTTGCTCTTCATTCCCCTACCCCAACGCCCACATATTTGTAAGCTAGACGCTGTGTAAATAACCACTGCCTAAAATATCCTAATTCTAGTGTGCCCTCCCTCTTGTGTTGGGAGTTGAAGTGCTAACCTTCCTTGTAGCTTATTTCTTGCCTGTTGTATAAGAACTACCTCATTATTGCTCCCTTTGGGGGCTCAGTTTTCAAGCAAAGTTCCAGTGTTCAGCTGTAGAAGCTCATTCTGGCTGAAATGTTTACTATATTTATCTTTTATAGTGAATGACTCTTTTGTTCTCATTTTACAGTCCTTTAATAGATTATTTTAAAAGACACAAAATTGGGTAAGTTAGTAAGAAAACTGCTGGTTTTCCATTCTTTCTTTCCTGACAAATCAAATTTGAACACTTATTTTTCACGTTTTGAGACATATACTGCACAGTGGCTGATCAAGAGTGCTGTGTTTTTAGTCCATGTTGGTTGGCGATGACTGAATGTTTAGTTTTTCCTCTGTTTGTATACAATTGTGATAGCCCGACTGTATGATGATGAATGTGTGACAGCACGGGTAAGACAGTCCGTGGCATCGGGTCCAGTGATGGCCACCCTCAACCTGCTGGCCACCCCTTGGTCTCATGTTTAGTTCGCGGATGTCATCATATGATCTCTTGGAAAATGTAGAGAAATATAAGGGCGAAATCATTGTTTTCAATCCCTAACAGCTTGAATGTGGCCCAGAGTTCCATACTTTCCCACTTGTCCCTTCATCTCACTAGGGAGCTTTCAAGTATTACCAAGCTATCAGGCATTTTTTTATAGAAATGTCGAGCTGGAAAGAAGCACTGCTTGGTGGCCGTCTAACTCGGTTAGTCTAACCCCCTCATTTTGTCATGAAGAAACGAAAGCCCAGAGAGGTGAGTGCACCCCCTACTGCCCCATAGCACATTTGTCGTGGCAAGGAAAACAGTCCAGGTTTTCACCTCCTATGACTGTATCTTTTCCATATGTGACCTTGAGGGGATTTGAGTGACACAGAGAGCAAGTGCTGTATAAGTTTACAGAGGAGCTGGGGAGATAGCTCAGTGGTCTAAGTGCCTGCCTGGCAAACTTAAGGACCTGAGTTTGATCCACAGTATTGCATGCCATGTTGGCCACTGAAACTGGGCCTTGGTGGTGGCGCAGGCCTGAAATCCCAGTTCTGTGGAGGCTGAGACAGGAAGATCACTATGAGTCTCAGCTATGTAGCAAAATCCTGTACCAAATAAATAAATAAATAATAAATATTTTTTTAAAAAGTTTAGAGAGAGAGGAGGCAACTGCTTGCTAGGCTGAAAGAGCCATAAAAAACATCAAAGACAGAGAAAAACTTGAGCTAGACCCGAAGTGCCAATAGAAGTTAAATAAGGTCTGTTTTCCATGGGGCTGAAAGGGACACATCCTGTACTCCAGTGAGTTGTCATTTGAGAGAACTCATCTTGGAGAGGATGCATTTTGTTTTAACTGTTTTCTTGTTTGGTGCCAAGAATCAAACTCTGGGCCTCACGCTTGCTAGGCAGGTGCTACGCTGCTGAGCTACAACCCTGGCCCGCGGAGGGGATGTAAATGTGCACTTCGAAGGCACACCTTATGTAATTTCCTAGTTAGTTTATTCTAGGCATCAGGTAAAGAGAGCGGTGGTCAACCATAATCCGCAAGTAAGAAAACTACAGTTCAGCTTTTAAAGGCCTTCTAAGATCAGACTGTACTACTAATAATGGCAAACTTTTACTAAGGAAAACACTTTTGCTTGGTATAAATCTAGACTACAATATCAAGAAAACATCTGTCCAACTAGAATTTAATTTTAAAAATCTAATTTCTTGGGATTATTCCAGAGATACATAAATTTATAAAACCATAGCATGGGAATTATAAAGATGAATTACACAGAGATCCCCTGTACATATATTTAGCTGTTAAAATTCAGTAACCTTTGATCATTTTTTTCCACCTCTGGGATTCTGTTCTTTCAGCGAGTGCACAACTTAGCTGTGTAATATATGTTTAGCATTTACCTAATGCCAAATGCTAGGGAAACCACGAAGATGGACAAGACAAGCTGCTTGCCTTCTAGTAGCTCATCAACTGGACAGCATGACATGCATATCAACAAAGAAGAGCCAAGGAAACAGAAAGCATTTACTAGAGGGCATCTTCCAGGGTGGGCCTGGCCCACAAGTGCAGAGTGAGGTAGAGCTGAGGCCCTCCAGGAGTACTTAAACATTTGATGTGAGTAGATCACAGTGGGGAATAATAGAAAAACCTGAAGAGTTAAGTGGGGCCATTTGTGTTCTGTAAAGACTTTACTTGGAGGCAGTAGGAGCCAAAGGATTACATTGCACAGGGTGATAAAATATATAACTTGAAAAATGTTTGTAACTGGTGTGATAAAGGATACGATAGGAGGCAGGAAAATGAGTTAAGAGGCTGTATAAAGGATGAAGGTGAGAGTTTAAGGCCTGAACTAAAGTAACTGGCTATAGAGACAGAGAAAGAAAGTAGAGGCCAGGGACATCCTGATGCCTTCTTGGGACTACAGGGATTGGAGAATAGCACACTTAGGACTCCTGCTTTGGAATCAGGTGGCCTGGGCACAAATTCCAGGTCTGTCACTCAGACCAAGTTGCTTCAGCTCTCTGGACTTCATCTTACTGATCCCTAACAGAGAGATGACGCCTGTCTGTAGTACTGCGGTTTGGAGTACTCAGCAGGCCTACATAATGCCCCTTGCATGTAACATGGGCTCAGTTAATTGCAGTTGCTGTTGCTTTTGCTGTTGGCATCACACCCACATATCCCGACTCCTAACTGTATGCCTTCAGATTCCATTTCAAGTGTCATTACTGTTAGTGGCACTTACTGGTGAGTATGGGGCACTTGACTCTGACCTGGGTAATTTTCACTGCTCTCTCCATGGCCACCAACTGTTCCCGTGTCATGGCAGGCTTTATACATCACAGGTTGGTCCTTCAAAGGAAAAACCACCAAACCTATCCCCTCCAAAAAAGAAAAGAAAAACAGGTCAGAGCATTTTCCAACAAGAAGCAGGATGGCTGTCTTACATGAGAGACAGTCTTCTCACAGCACTCCCAGGTGGTTGTTCAGTGGGCTCCCTCTCTTTCTAAGTGATTTTTCATTCTTTGGTGACACAAAATGTTAAGTGTCCTTTGATGACAGACAGGGCAAAACTGCAAGGAGCTCAGTCTTCCTCCCTGCCAGTGAGTCAGGACTGTTTGATTTCACAGCCTAGCAACTAAATCACCGCCAGCCTCGCAGTGCCGCGTGCTTACAGCTCCACTCTGGCACGCCTTTGTTTCTGAAATGGAATTTATGGCTTTGTCCCTAATGTACCTTTTTTTAAAAAAATCAGATCCACAAAGCCAAGTTCTGTAAGCTTGAGAATTCCAAAGGCTGGAAGTAGGGCTCAACTTCACTAGGCAAGTGTTTGGAGCTGCCCTCTGGCTCACCTTTGTTTAGAGAAATAATTGAAAGTGTGCCATTTACAGGGCCCAGGCCCTAGAGGCACACAGAGGAGTCTGGCTACAGGCTCCTTCATTAGAAGCAGGAGATAAGCAGCAACACAGCCTGTTACCCCCTTGGGATACTTGCTGGGGACAGGGAGATTATTTTTTTTGGAAGTCATCCTCTCCGTTTGTCCACGATAAAGGGTGGCAATGTGACCCTCATCTTGCATATGAAGCAAAACAACCTCCATATCCCTTCCAGGTACTAGGAATGTAAGGTGAGGGTGTGGTTGCTCAACACTCACTTAAGGAGCATGAACTATGTGGGAGGCCCAGACCGGTGCTAAGGGCTGCACAAGGCTGTGGCCTTGCCCTGGAGCACCAGTTAGGTGGCAGGCCAAAATGTGCTAGCGCACCAAGGTTTTACAGCTGTTGTTCTAAATCTTGGCTGCATTTTAAAAAAAAACACTGAGTCCTGGTTCCAGCGCAGAGATTCTGACTTAATTGTTCTGTCATTGGACTTGAGCATAGTCTACATCAAAAAGAATTCATTTAGTGTTTTCCTTTAGTAGGTTCTAGCATGTGCCAGGATTGAGAACCACTGATTCTTGCTGTCTCTCTGTCTCTCTCTGACCCTCTTTGTCTCTCTGTATGTGAGTGTATCTCTCTCTCTCTTTCTTTCTCTCTCTCTCTCTCTCTCTCTCTCTCTCTGTACTTACCTACCTATCTACCTACCTACTTGTCTTGAGATTAGCATAGATGGTAAAATGTGATTGTTCAGAGAAAGTAGAAACCTCCTCCTGGTGGACAGGGATTCAGGGAAGAGAGGAAGTCAAAGGCTGAGCATAGCCCCTAAAGAATAGACAGACTTGTTGGGAGTCACACACACCAGCTTAGCTGGTAAAGACCAGAAGCGTATCCTTCATCAGCTTCTCACAGCCCTTCAACTGCCCACTTCCCACCAGGTCACTCAGTTTGTTACATGTTCTCAACCTTAACCAGTAGCTTACAAATGATGGACTGGACTTTCTCACTTTTCCATGTGAGTGTATAACCACAGGTAGCAGTGCTTCCTTCTATAGTGATGGGGATGGCAGGAGTGGTGCTGGCCTAAGGGAAGAGAGAACAGCCCTGGCATCTGGTCCCAAGAAGCCTCTTCTGCTGGAGGCCTCACCTTAAGCATCCTTGATGCCTCTGGGCCCCGGGTGGGCCTGGCAAATGAAGAACTGAGGACATCCACATATGCCTTTCTTCTCATTCACAACTTGTTAGTGAGCAACTGCTCAGAGCCAGATAGATACTGGCTCAGAATCTTCATTCATCAGGAATTGAAATACTCAATATAAGTCTTGTTCACCTTGTGACCTTGGCCAAGGTTTTGAAGCTGTCTGACTCCATTTCTTAATTTGTAAAATGGGAATGATTGTAGAACCAGCCTTTTCAGTGGTTGTGAGGATTCCATGAAACACATATGAGGTGACATTGTCTTACTGTGACTCAGCCCCCTGAAGCACCTGTTAGCAGAGCCTTTTCCCACCCTGTCAATATTTATACTGTCCCTGGGAAGATAGATCTGACAGTGGTAGGACATAGTACTTAGAGGAAGAGCAGGAAGATCCTGAATATGAAAGTTCCTTTGGCCTTTGGGCTTCTTCCTGCAGAGGGACAGAAAGGTGCAAGGTCAGGTACACTGGCTGCTGCTGGTGCCAGGTTGCTGTTTCCGTTATCACAGCCCTAGAAAGTGGGCATCCTGGCCCCTGTTTCCATGTTTTACTATTGAGGTAGGGATAACTCCTTAGGAAGGAGGGATGGGGCTTAGCAGATAATACTGACAGTTTCCAACATGAAGTTTCTATCATCTCTGGGCCTATGCCCCTGGAAACTTCTAGGTGTCCCAGAGACCAGGACCTACTAGAGCCAGTACTCTCCAGCAAAAAGAAGACAAGCCAAAGGGAAGTCAGCTGCCCGGCAGCTGCTTAGTCTTGGAAGGCATTGCTCCCGCTGCTGTGAAGCTGCCTTGTCTGTGACTGTGGGAATAAATAAAAGGAAATGTAAGATTTTGCTAACAGTGGTTTCTAAGTTACAAGATAGAAATCTTCCCAATAAAGAAGTGGTATCTCAGGTCCAGTAGACCACTGTTCTGCGTGACAAAGACAGCGCTAGCTTAGTACTACTTAGTAGGTATCAGAAAATAAGCTATTCCTTCTTTCCCTTCCCATAAAAGCAACAATCCACCACAATATTTAGGATTCTTCATATATTACACTGCCTGAAAGTCCACTCAAAAGTTGCTTCGCTTTGGTGCTAGGCCTCCTTCTCACCATCAAGGTCTTCTTAGGGTGTCTACTTCTCCTCATGAACATTTGCTTGGCTGTTTCCTAGAACAGAGTGCTGGCATCCTCTGACACTAGAGGGTATTGTGAATGGCACTGCACCCACTGGGCAAGCTTTCAAGGTTACACATTATTTAATCACTTTTTTATCTGAAGTGTTATTCTTGGGATGGGAGGAAAGTCTCTGTCCAAATTCTGAGAGCCACTTAGCCTTGGAGTAAATCAGGAGACCAGATGAGAGTTCATTTAAAAGACTGGTGAGAGACGAGTTGGTTAATAATATACAAGGAGTGGCCAACTGCATGAAGCAAATATGTCTTTTTCTTATCAGTCTTACCACTTATGCTCTCTAATGGAACCCCAGAGGGTTTCATTTGGCTGGGAGCAGATCCTAGAGAAAGCCAAACAGAAGACAGAAAGCAGCAAGGCATTGCCAGTGAATTATGCACTAAGGGTGCCAAAGACACTGGAACTTCCCTGTTATTTAAAGCAAGCTCACATTTATGGAAAGCATATTTTCCTAATCCTCTGTTTGCTTGGCTCTGCCTGGTACAGATGGTTTTTTGTTTAAACTTGGGCTCCAATTCCTTCTCGAGGTTACCAGTAAATAATTTACCAATGCTGTAAAACACTTGGAATTCAACTGTTATTGATAGAATCCAAGTCTGATTAAAATGTTATATTGAACCATGTCAGTGACTTCTGCCCAAGACACAGGAATTTGAGGTTTTGATAAAATACATGATACTCTTGGAAACCCACCTACGATTAAGACCTAAATCAGAAGTATTTTACACTATTATGTTCAAATACTTGATCTTTTACATGTCACCAGAGAGCTGGAAAAGAACAGTCTTGACTGCAAAGAAGAGAAATGCCATCTAACGTCCAAGAGTAAAGGAAGTTGTGGTTAGGATACCTGGGCTTAGCATAGGGAAGCTATTAGAAATGGAGGTGGTCCTAGGAGTAGTTCATCGTATCTCCCACAGAAAGATTCCTCAATGCCTAGTTTTGTCTTCTTCATTCAATGTCAGCTTATTCTGCTCTCTCAATACATTTCCTAAATTATGCTGCCAGAGCCAAATGGGCATTTCTTAGCTTAGGGACAGAAGTGTATGATTGGCTCAGAATCTTGGTGTGTGTTGGGCGAGTGGGTGGATTAGTGTGCTCTTCCCAGGCTCTTTGTCCTAAGTGGGCAGGTGTTTTGGCTCAAGGTACAGTCAGGACATCCATGCCACCACCCTGATCAGAAGGTACCACAGGCTGGACGGTTTTGTTTAGGAAGACCTATGGATGAAAGAGCTGTGGCTGATCCACTGGGGCAGGAGACCTGGCTTAAGTAGAGGTCCCTGTTAATAAACACTGCTGTCTCTCACTGTGTAACAAACAAATCAAACAGTCTGTGTCCAGAGCCTAGGGTAACAGACACTGCTTCATGTTGTCCTCTGTGTCCTCTCTGCATGGCCTTCTCCAGGCTGAGATGGAGCTCATACTCCAAAAGAATTCCCAAACTGTGCCAGGCTGGCGGTGTTCCATCCTTCACAAACTGTTATTTGAGTGCTTTTTGGTATCTTGGGTATTTTATTATTTTGAAAGCTCATATTGTTGATAAATATTTCTGATATTGTCTGTTCTCGGTGATGGCATAGCTTGTTTTTATCCTGTACTTCTGTGTGTTTCCCCTAGGCATCTCTCAGTGGCTTGTCCAAGATAGGCATTCAATTTCTATTTGCTGATGCTTTGTATATGAAAGAACTGTCAATTCTTTAATCATTCATGTATTTCATAGTGCTTCATTATAATCTCTCTAACTATTGTCCCATCAAATTTAATTTTTATTTATTTATCTATTTATTTATTTGGTACAGGGTCTCACTCTGCAGCTTGGACTCATAGTGGTCCTCCTGTGTTTATACTCCCCAGCACTGGGATTACAGGTGTGTGCCACCGTGCCCAGAAGGTGAGCTCTCCCACCAGCCCTCAAATTTAATTTTTGTGGGGAAATAAAAATCATAGCCATTCTGTTACCACTACCACCACTATGAATTCCTCACTGGGTATTTAGTTTGCATGCACACTTTGTGGATCTCTTAAAGGTTCACAGTAACTCTAGCAAAGCACATACAGATAATCCACTTTGCACAAGAAGGTACAGTGGAAGTGTACATGTAATGCACATCAGTTAAATGAAATCACTGGTGGGACCAGGTCCTAAACTCTTATTTTCCTCTGACCACGATACCAGGCAGTGTCCCTTCATTTTTGTTCTTGTTAATAGTTTTGGCTTCGTCAGCCCATCCACACAAACAAGCCCATTTCTACCACTAACAAAGGGCACCAAATGGGCCAGCCAAATAGCTCAGTGTATTAAAAACACCTGCAAGCAGGCGCAGAAGCCATGGGTTCTATCCCCAGGCCTGCTGTGGCAGCCCTGCCTGTAGGGTGAACTGAGACTGGGCGTGATGGTTCGTGCCTATAATCTCAGCTCTTGGGAGGCTGTAAACAGGTGGATCACTACTGAGTCCAATCTAGCAGTGAGACCCTAAACACCCTTTAGACTCTTCACTACAAAGGAAAGAGAGAGAGAGAGAGAGAGAGAGAGAGAGAGAGAGAGAGAGAGAGAGAGAGAGAGAGAGAAAACAAGCAAGCAAGCAAGCACCATCCTAGGAGCTTCTCCTGAGGACTATGGCTCCTTAACCACCAACCAGCCCCTGGGTCCTTGGCTTAGCTGCACCACTAAGCAGTCTCCATCAGCCTTCTTCCACCAGGGACTCCCAAGGCCTCGTCACTAACAGCAGACCACAGTATCTACTCCAGATAAAGCTGAAGGTTTTCAGACGTAGGAGGCAGAAGATGGTAAACATGATGCATTTGTCATTATTTCCTACAAGAAACATTACTGAAATGACACCACGTGCCAGACACTGTTTTGAGTCAGTTCCTTGCTCTTGCCAATGCCTAATTCCTTTTCTAGTCTGTAATACAGAAAATGAGGAAGCAAGGGAGAATGAGAGCCCACAGGAGACCAGAGGAGATAGAGTGCAAGGGAAAAGAAGAGCGGAAAAAACCATAAACCTTATTTTTCTAAATAGTATCTTGGACAGGTTCTTCCCCAGGAAAGAACTCTGGCCAAACTCAATTCAGTGAGAATATGTTGAGCATCTGTGATTGTTCAGACACTGGGCTGAGTTTTCAAGAGAACTTAAGTTGGAGCCCCTACCTTCCAGCAGTTTATGGTCAAGCTATGACAGCACAGATGTGTGTGTCTGTCCGTAACCTAGAAGATACTTCGCAGAAAGCCATCCTTGATCACAGAGCCCTAAACCAGGGTTGTTCTTGGAGATCAGGCTTATTACTCTAACACACTCTTGAAATTTTTCATGAACAATAAATGCTCATTTGAGTCAAGGCAGCGAGCAGCCCTCTCTTCCAGTATTTTATGGTTTAACTGTGAATGAGCCTACATGTTTTAAGAATAAGTCCAGTCCACACTCTGACTATCCAGTCCTGGACCTCGTTGAGTTTAGTCACATATTGACATGCATGTGAGACTCACTGCAATCTATTTGTGTCTTGGTTTTGAGGATTTTGCAAGAGCAACAATACAATACAGGTCACATTTTATGACATTATTGTGTAATGAATCACCCAAAGAATCATACACAAAGAGTGCAAGAAATCTGTCCACACATTAAAGACTGAAGAATCCAGCTAAGGGCCTGGGTCCTAATATTCTGCATGAGTCCAGCTGAAGACCAAGAGCTCATAACGGTGCCTCCTACAAGTCCAGCTGGAGGCCACAATAATGCCTCATGCAGGCCTGCTTCATACATCTGTGTGGGAAGGCCCGAAGGTCTTGGTGGAAGCTAGAATGTCTGTATCAGTGGGATGAAGGAGCTGTGCTAGCAGGCTGAGGGAACTGCACTGGGGCCAGAAAGTGATGTTCAAGGTAAGAACTAGCTCTTCCTTGAAAAGTACCACAGCCATCCTCAGCAACAGTGAGATCCTGAGCTCCTCCAGCAGTGAGAAAAGCTGAGTCTCCATCAGGAAAGCCAACGTGACAAGCTTCTCCATGAGGCTGAGCAGTGCACCGGCTGCCTCTCAAGAGCCAAGAAGCAACCCTCAAGGGGAGAACCAGAGCTTCCCTAAAGTGAACCTTAGCTACTCTTGGCAACAACAAGGACCTGAGCTCCTCCAATGAGAACAACCAAATCCACCAGGACAGCCAGCATGACGAGGTCCTCCAAGGGAACCAGCAGCTTCTGAGCGCCTAGCAGCTTCATCCAGCACCCAGCAGTCTCCAGCTTTCATGCCGCTGGCAACAACCCTCAGGGGGGCCTCCTACACCAAGCACCACACTAGTTAAGTTCATCTGGGTGTATCAGGTTGACCACTAGCTGGCACAGCTTGTCTGGAGATCATTACCAGCTGCAAACTGCAAGTTTCAGTAGGGCTGAGGCTGCTGTATTTCCTCCTTGTGCCTCTTGGACTGATTCTGGAGGCTGAGGTAGGAAGATTACAAGTTTAATGCCTGCTTGAGTAAATTAATGTCAAAATAAATAAGGGTTGATGATGTATCTCAGGGCTCCTTGGGTGCAATCCCCAGTACCACAAGTGTATATACCTCTACATACACATATTCATAAGATCCTGCTATACAGGTTATCTAAAGATACACAACTCCTGATTACTCTCCCATGTTCTTGCAAAACATTTTCAAACCCTATCTTCTCACCTGTAACAACATCTGGAATGACTAAAGACTAATTTTGTATAATAATCATTCTAACTCTTTTTCCCTGCCGACTGCAAATGTGCTTTTTTATTTTAATCTCTATTCCTTTCTGTATGGAAAAAGAAACTCTTGATGGAAGAATTGATACTTCAAGTTTTGTATGCAACTATAGCATGGAGCCAAAACTTTCTTGAATTAAGGGAGAATTTACCTGTCATACAAGTTTTCCTAAAGCCCCTTATTTTCCTGAAGTAGAAACAGATTTGTTCAAGAACACAGTGACAACTCTGCTGGCACTTCTTTTTCTCCCTGGCTTGCTTGCTTGCTTGCTTTCTTTCTTTCTTTTTTTTTTTTTTTTTTTTTTTTTTTTTTTGTGTGTGTGTGTGGTGTGTGTGTGTGTGTGTGTGTGTTAGGGAAGGGTTGACCGGATGTTACTACTAGATCAGAGTCATGTGATCTACCTGTTTACAGCCTCTCAAGAGCTGGGATTACAGGCACATGAGACACGATGCCCAGTCTCAATTGCCATCTTGGCACCCCGGGGGTTGAGGAATGGCACAGCAGGCCCAGGAATGGAACCCCTGGCCCCTGGGCCTGCTTGTAGGTGCTTTAATTCGCTGAGCTATTTGACCAGCCCGTCTCCTGACTTTCTAAGCCTAGTTCTTCCTAAAGGATATGTCCCCAGTCATGGCCTAAGCAATGGCCCCACTGCATCTCCTCTAAGGACAAGCTTTGGGTTTTGGAAACACCCTAAAGGTTGTCTGAGGCTCCTTTGAACCAGGACTGCTCAAAAAAGTATTGCCTATAGAAAGAAAAAATCATGATGTGTGTGTATAGACAGTACAGTTGGAATAGATAACGCTGTGCTTCTACATAATTCTATGAGAGGCAAGATCTGCACTAATGGTGGTTGGACAGGATATTATGTCAGCTTCTAGTACTATGGTCATCCACTAGGAAAATAATTATTGAATTTTTTATATAATTCAGGTATAAAAAATAAGTAAGCAGCTACACTCTTAATTCACTGATAAGAGATATCTGCTAAAATAATATCTGTAAATATAATATCATGTATGCACCTTGTACAATACCAAAACGTTATGAAAACAGTTTGCAATGTATCAATTTATCGAATCTGTATTGTTAAGGTGTCTTGAAACTGTCTGTGACATTTGTACTTCAATAAAATGAAAAGAGAAAAAAAAGTATTGGCTAGAGAGCAGCTAAAACTGCACAGGAGAGAAACTGTGTTGAACTAGAAGTCAGCATGATCCTGACGACCTTCCATTCCCCAGGTGAGGTGGCTCCTTACGGAGACTCTGATTTGTGTGTCTGGGGCAGGGTGACTTCAACGTGTTCCATGTGTCCTTGCTTCCTTCATGATCTTCCTTCTATACTGAGCAAACACACAGCATGCCTGCCCTGATGCTTTGAATGTTATAACTTGGTTGTCCCTTGCTATCACCTCTACTTCTCCACATTTCTCTTTCCAGACCAGGTGCTAATCTTCCCTTCTGTCTGTCCCGGAAAGGCAGCTTGTAGAGTGCAGCAGCTTGGGTTTTACTTCACAGCTCAGGGTAGCAACGTAACAGTGTGTTGTGCTTCAATTTCCTACCTGTAATACAGGGTTTTGGTCAAGCTGGACTTGCCTGCAATCCCAGCTACTCAGAAAGAAAAGTTGTTGTGAGAATTAACCAATTCATGAAAAATACATAACTTTGTATGTAAGAAGCTCTCAAGTGTTGGAGAGTCATATTGAATGCCTCCAGCTTTAAATAATCTGAGTTAAAGTTTTTATTGCCGCCTTTGGTCATTGTTAATAAATTTATAATTTATAATAAATAGAAGATGCCTGCTCTCATCTGTAAATGACTTGTAAATAAAAATCGTACTTCTGGTGTCATGTGAATTTTTCCGTCCACGGGCTCAGATCTAAGTTAACTTCCTTTTCCTGAAGAGTTGTGTACATGCGTGCCGGGGGATGTGTCACATTATGATTGGCCTCTTGAAGAAGACAGGTGATCGATCAGTTTTCTCTGTCTTTTTCAAAGGCATTGTAAGTGAAAGCTCTCAGACTTCCTCATTTGATTGCTAAGAGACTAACCTGTGGGTAAAACTGAGTCAGCAACTCGTCTTTACATCTTTACATATCCCTGTACTGACGTTCCTCTGGAAGTGCCTCATGTGCATGGAGAAGTACAGAAAAATGCAGCTGAGTGAAGTGAAATTCTGCCCACTGTGTGGTAAAAAGAAAGATCGCAGCCCTGCCAGAGCAGAACAGCGTTCAGCTCTGGGTAATTTTACAAGAAAGGTCCCAGGCATTTCCATTTCAAGGATCAGCATTTTGTAAGAGTGGAGGACCCCAGCTCAGCTGTGACTGGAGCACAGGAACTAAAGGCCTGTCTTCTGTGGGCCCCTTTGGCTTACTCACTCTGCGTATCAGTAGCCTTTTCCCCCAAGGAACTAATTCCTTTCCGTGCTTTTTGGGCTTTGAATGTGTATTCAGCTCCAATAACTGAAACCAAAAATAACAGTTTAAAGAAGATGGAATATTTTTTTCCACTGTTACGCAAACCTGTCGGGTGTCCTTGGCACACTCAGTGAATGAGCAGTATCAGGACTTAGGTTTCTTATTTGTTAATTTACCCATCACCCACCATTGACCAGCTAGGTACCACTACCGCAGCTCCATGCCCATGCTGGGAAGATCAACAGGAGATGGATGGAAAAGGGTGTGAGTCCTTCACTTAAGGACACAAACTGCACCTGAAAGTCACAAGCCTCCTGGTCTCTCTCACACCCTGCTTGTGAGGATAATTCGCAAGACCATATCTGGTGGGATGAGAGGCTGCGAAATGCTCCTTTTATTATGGGTGTTTATATGTCCAGCTGAAATTTGGATTTCTGTTAGTACAGGAAGAAAAGGAAAGTAGAAAAGAAAACTGCTAACTGTCACAGAGGCAGCCAGAAAATATGGCTACTATGGGTAAAATAGAACTTTGGAACATTGAAAGAAAAAAATAAAAGGCAGTATTTAAAAACAGGTTTGGGCAGAACATAGCTCAAGCTATGTTGAGGACTGCTATTTTTCTCCATGTTGGCAGTAAGAAATCAACTTTTACTATTTGTTTTTAAAGCAACACTTTCCTATTATAAAGGTTATACCTTATAACTATAGAAAATTTAAGGAAAGCATAGCCAAGAAAAATGAAGGCCCTTGAGACATGCAAAGGTCTGCCATTTGGAAGTCGTGAGCAGAAAGAAAGAGCTAAAATTCTAAAAGGAACCCTGGGTTGAGGAAAAGTAGCATGAGAAGCAGTGGCTGCACTGCAGGAAAAATCCAGAGTTGTGAGGAGGAGGCATGAAGAAACAGAGAAACTTCCAGGAATGCAAATATACTAGTCATTTTGTCATGTGTAACAGAATGCTTGTGGTGTAGCTCACTGGATTAAAGCACCTGCAAGCAGGCACAGGGGCTGGGGTTCGAGATCCCTGGGCCTGCTAGGCCAGCCCCACCCCTGGGGTGTCCTGAGACAGTAAATAAGACTGGGTGGTGCATTCCTGTAATCCTAGCTCTTGGGAGGCTGTAAACAGGAGGATCAGTATGAGTCCGATCTAGGAGTGAGACCCTAAACACCCTGTACACCCTTCCCTAAAATACAAAAATAGAAAATAAAATAAACACTATCAGCATGTTATCATCCACTCAGCTGTTATTAGAATGCATACAGAGTGAAGAATCCAGGCAGAATGAGCAACCAGGTAGGACCTTGGGCTTTGTGCTGTGGGGGCACTGCACACGGGGAGGTCCCTTGCTGCGGAAGACAGAGCTCTCTCCCCTTTGTCTTTCTGGATTATAGGTTATGACCCACACAGTAAGAGTCACACTGGGCATTGTTTCCAGGAATTAGCAACTGTGGGAATAAAGAGCAGAGGTTGGTCAGTTTAAACATGTCTCACAAGTGGGAAATTAAAATTCTCTCTAAAGCAAATATCTGCTAAATCAGTAATTAGAAGTGACAAAATGGATATCCTAGGACATGGTAATCCTGAAGCAGCCTCCTACTGGCCACCATCTATCGTTCCCACTGACACAGTAAAAGCAGGTTGGTGGAAACCTACTTGGTCATGGGGATGACTGTTGGGAATCTACATGAGCAGCACGAGGGCTGTGTCGCGTCTTCGAATCAGTGTGGGCAGGACACTGTGCAGTCCTGCTTAGATGTGCGCTCGATGACATCTGCTTAGCCCACTCTCAGAGCCAGGGGCTTCTAAAGCCAGTGCCCTTCCCAGACTGAAAAACATCATGATTCTTTTATTATTTTCTTTCCTTTTTTAATTCCAAAATCAATTCAACTCCCATTACAAAAAAGAAAAGAAAGAAGGAAGCAAGCAAGCAACAGAACACAAAAAAAAGACTACAGGGAACACCTTTTACCCCACTCACCAAAAGAGAACCACTGGCCGATATTGTGGTGAATACCTAGCCTAATATTTATTTCTTTAATATAAAAGCAAACCCTTCACTAATTGTGCATTATGTTATTTTATGCACTTTATTCTCTGTAAAGATACCATCATATTAAGTTTTTTTTCAGTTTTCTTTTTTCCTTACATTTCAGGAAAGATTAGTTTCTCATGTGGATTGGAGAAGAGAGCCCACAGATAAGATAGTCACAATTAACAAGATAGAAACCTACTTTGAGACGTAAGGAAGAAGGGAAAAATGCTTCAGAGAAAGTTGATAGCATTGACATAGTTGCAAAGAAGTTACCCCTAGGTTCACCTCTTAAGACCCCTCTGGACTCTGGCTATGCATCTGCTTGACCCTGTGTGTCTGGGCCACATAATATGCTGGGGAGGTCCAAGGCGCTGTCGAAGATGGCACACAAAGGTGTCTGCATGTGTTCTCCAGCTTGCAGTGGAAGCTGTGCTGGGCATCTCCTGTGAATTCCCAAGCCAGCCTTCAAAACCTGGATAGCTGGGGGCTAAAGCAACAGGCCTTTGAAATGAACTTCCCGGGTGGAATCCAGACTCCACTTCCCAGCTGCAGTCCTTGGGTACTTGATACAGTGTCCCTCCAACTCAACTTCCAAAGCTGTAAAATGTGGTAATATTTAGTATCCACCACACAGACTTGAGGTAAGGGTTAATGAGTTTGAGTGCTCAAAGAGTATACAGAATTGTAACACCCACAAACAGAGTCCAACAAAAAAATGTAAAAAAGTAAACCACTGGGTTTTTTGCTGTGTGTGCCATACACTGAGCCCACCTCACAGAACAGGGAGAACAGCAAGCAAGCAGCCCTGCCATAGTGAGATTCCCACCAGGCATGGCTTCCAGTTCCACAGAGCCAGTCCCATAGCATCACAGGGACTAGTATTGTGCTGTGTAGTTCTCTCACCTAAAGACAATCCCTCCCTTTCACAGTGAAGGGCACTCCAGTGTGTGTGTGTGTGTCCAACATTTCGTTTATGCATCCATCAAAGGGCATTTAGATTGTTTCCACCTTTTTTCTGTTAAAAAAGATAGTGCAGCTGTGAACACTGAGGTAGATGTACCCACTTGCACTCTTGCTTTCAGGTCTTATGAGTACATAATCTAGAGCTGGAATGGCCAATTCATATGGTCACCCTCTCATGAGAACCCGTACTGTTTTCCTCATTTGATTATGCTATCAATAATTGTACTATTAATATGCTTATGGTTTCTCTTAATGATGTCAGCAAGTTTTAGTGATAGCAAATTTGTATATGTTATCAACAAATAGGTGAGGGGTTTAGTGTTTATGTGCAGTAATTGTAATGTGAAAGGTGGTTCTGCTACATTTCTCCAGGGGCAGTAATCATGGTTAAAAGGCTCCAGCAGTGTCCGCAGATGGACAGTGAGTCATGCGCTCATTTCTGTTCTCAGGGCTCAGCATAAAAGGAATTATAGTAGCTCACATGAAGTCATGCAGAGCTTAGTAAAGATTTCAGCAAAGGAAGAGGGGAAAGATTTTCATGCTAAGGACATTTATGAAGAAATTTAGTACTACTTTTAAACCCTCAGCCCTTTAAACTGGCCCTGTGAGATTAGATTCTGTGTACTACTTCCTGGCAGAAATGTCTTGAGGAGTCCCTTCTCGGCTCTTTGCAGCATGGTGGGGTTGATGAGCATAAATGATGCAGCCTGGATGCTTCTCGTGTTCAGCCTTTTGTGTTCCCTTAGGACTGAGCAGCTGTGGAGGAGCCACCCTCTGGTTTGCCACTAGAAGTCGTTTAGGAGGCTCTTACCCTTCTGGAATTGCACCCAATGGGCTCTTGGGCAGTGTTGGAAACTATTGTGTGCCTGGATGGGATCATTTCCGGATGAGCAGGTTCCACCCAGTTCCATAACTTGTCCCAGAGCCTTGAATCTCTGGGATACAATTTTCTTTCACATAAAGATACCTCTAGCAATGGCAGGCAAAGAAGATCCAGCTGCCTGCTTAGAATTGGATGCTGGAAGCCTTGCAGGTCACCAAGCTGTCTTCTTTTGGCCTCCACTGTCCTAAGTAGCTGGTGCCTCCAGTCCATGAACCTACTGAGGTTCTCGAGGGCGGACTGTCTGGTTTCTCCATAGGAGCTACCTCCAAAGGCACCTAGGTTTAAATTATACCACTCTGAAAAATCCCTCCCATCTTGCCAGTCATTTGCCTTGCTCACTATAAGTGATACAAACTTGATTCTTTCTATGATTCTGATAACAAACTGAGTTGGATAAGAACCAATCAAATTCAGTGATTTGGTTCAATGTTGACTTTTATGGGGAAATTTGACCTGGTCCTCACCTAGGTTGGTTGCAATCAGAATCATAGACAGAATTGAGTTTTTGTTTGTGAACCAAGATACCACTGTGTCCTATTTCAGGGTTAGAGATGCCTCTTCAGTCATGTGGTCCTGGGCTTACAAGTTTATTTCTTGTTCTCATCATTTGGAATTAATGTGTAAAAGAAGGAATAAAAATGTTAGCTCTCTGGCATCTTGCAATCAGAAGCTTCTTTCCTCCTCCTCCCCATTTTATTTCTGGAAGGAGAGATGTTTGTCATTGAATAAGTGGTGGAAGAAAGAGATGAGTTACAGGGTGAAAGCAAACAGTAAGAGCTGCCTTTGCTATTTGCTTGTTCAGCTTACAAAGTTGCAGCTGAAACACTATTCTGACCCCACACCAAGCCTGCACTAATCACTAATCACTTCCATTACATTACATTACATTATATATTATGATCCTTTAAGGCATTTTTTAATCTATACTTTATCCCTAGAGAGTCTGGAATTCAGCAAGTTTAGGCAGCAAGCCTAAGGTCACACTGCTAAGTATCAGAGCCAAAATTGCAAATCATGTCTTATAGACCCCAAACCAGTGCTCTGTCCATTACATACATACATACATACATACATACATACATACATACATACCTTGACACTAAAACCTATAAAATACTCTCCAAAATGCAGCTTTTTCATTCAAAAACAAACCCCGTTATCTAGTATACGAGAAGGCAGGCATGTGGTAGAAACCCCAAGCAGATCTTAAGAAAAGCTTTGATTTGCAGCATTTCAATAGTGCTTGACTTTTTGACAGGTAACTGTCAGACCCAAATTCTGTAGACAGATTTTGAAAACTCTTCTGCTAACCCCATACCTGTGATGGCAAACATTTTAGAGCCTTCAATGATAGCAAACAGCCTGCTATCACCCGTGTTCCATAGATTTGTACCACTGTTCTCAGTAGACTGATGCTGCTGTTATATACAGGGTTTTTGTTGTTGTTGGTTTGGTTTGGTTTGGATTGGTTTGGTTTGGTTTGGTTTGGTTTGGTTTGGTTTGGTTTGGTTTGGTTTTCATTGATACCAGAACAAAATAAGGACCTTGTGTTTCCCAGGCAGGTGTTCGTGCCTCTGAGCTATCTCTCTGACCCCATCTACACTTTCTTGATTTGGATTTTTTCCCTCCAGAAGTTCTCACACACCTGACTAATGGGATGTACTGCTACATGTGCTATTATGAGATTTTTGCGTGTAATCCTTCTCAGGAGCTCCCAGGGGAAATATCCACAAGCTTCCTTGATTGCCAGATGTGACCTTTTTTGTTTTAAAACCATCTGATCACCACTCCCTCCCCCCGCCAAAAAATGAGAAAAGCATTCACATTTGGAAAACCAAGCTGAAACACGTGAAGCATATTAAGAATGACCGCCTCCCCAGAGTCCTCATGAACTTTCCTCATCTTAGTTTGTTTTTTTTAAAGATAAAAACTGTACAACAGTGTTTGTAGTTAGCCTGACAAGTGCCCTGGCTTGCATGACAAGATTTCATTTGGCTGTCTCAACTCCATATACATAAATTATGTTGTAAGTCATCTTTGAAATGTTATAGCACATGCAACCAGTGTTTATTTTGAAATATATCATTATTTATTTTAAATGGTGAATTATGATGAGTGAGTGTTTAATGTGCAAAATAATGATGTGTTTCCAGGACCTCTGGGGAACACCAGCTGATGCCCTGGTCTCAGCACTATTTCCCTGGAGCAGAGAGCCAGAGTCAGTTACACAATTAAGAAAAAACCCAAAGGAGAAGTTAATTCATAGCTGAGCAGGTATTTAAATGATGCATTCCCATCCTGAGACTCAGCTCTTCTCTGGGCAGGAAAGCTTTTTCAAAGCATATCAAATCACTTCATTATCATTTCATCTTGTAAAAAAAAAAAACAAATGATAGGTTGTTTCTGGCTCCACTCTATGGATGGTCACAAGTCCTTTAAATGTTCAAAGAGGTCACAGTGCCCAAATTTTACATTTTGGATGGGTGATGTGCAAGGGTCACATCTATTTTATAAAATGCTTTGGAACATCTTGAAGGCTATACCTTAGCAGTAGAATTTAAATAGAAACAGACAAACAGAACCACATGCTTAAATGTGGTGTTAGACTCGAGTATCAAAAACATATGGTTTTTCCCTCTGTCCAACTTTCTCATGAGTCTATTTGAGTTTCAAATTATCTGATGCACTGGTCTTCCTCATATAGTTACAGCTTCAAATAATGAAGTAGGTAATACCTTAAAATTTTAATGAGTATTCTGTAAAAAACACTTTTCCTTTTGTTAGCTTGGAGGTTTTTAAACATTGGAAAACTAGGCCCAAGTTTAAGCTGCATGGAAGGAAAAGGTAGATGTTCTGCTTCTATTGCAAACTATCATCATCACCAATTTATACCCTCCTAGGCTTCCCTTTGCATGGGAGATTATATTTTGGTTGAAGGCATTCGAAAGTTATTTTTTTCTTTTTTTTGGGGGGGGGCGCGTGTATAGGCTGTGCCTATCCAGCTGTACTCATAGTGATCCTCCTGCCTCAGCCTCCCCAGTGCTGGAATTACAGGCATGCACCACCACACCTAGTCCAGTGGCCCACACATCATGCCTAGAGTTCCAGGGCCAGAACAACATGCAGCACCAGGAATCAAACCCAGCTCCTTGTGCTTGCCAGGCAGGCACTTAGACTGCTGAGTTATCTCCCCAGTCTTGGAAAGTTATTTCTAAGAGGAAAACTCTGGACACTGCCACATGTTGTTTAGTCAGTAATTTTGATGGATTATTCCATTAATATATACTGGATTAGTCAGTGTAGACAAGAAAATGGGAGGGGGGTCTCTTTTGGGAGCATCCAAAATGCCACTGTTTTCATAATGAAAATTCACTTCAATGCTTTTGAAGTAAGATTTCTTTCACAGCTGGGCTGCATGTGAGTGAGAACTGTTGCTATAAGAAAAACAAAATAGTAGTACTCTATCTTCAGAATTCTTTTGCAAATGTGATTTTTTATGAAATGTGTGACATTTTAGTACATTTTACATAACATTTATAAAGAATTTAATAGCTTATAATTTGTTATGTTTCAGGAAGAGATTGTGTAAATTCCTCCTATAAATAATAATTCATCAAATAGACAACTCAAACAAATTCGTTTGGCCATTAATATAGTTAGGTTATCCCAGTTTTCAGAAGTATTTTATTTAAAATGTGCTGAAAAAAATAAATCAGGATTCCTTTCTGCTGGTAGAAGCATCGTCAGTCTCTCTTCCGACTGCCGTCATGTGTAAGTCAGTCTGCCAAGGAGCCCGAGCAGCTACGGAAGCTCTTCATCGGAGGGCTGAGCTTTGAAACAACTGATGAGACTGGAGGAGCCATTTTGAGCAATGGAGACCACTCACAGACTGTGTGGTAGTGAGAGACCAAGGGCTTTGGGTTTGTCACTTAGGCCACCGTGGAAGAGATGGATGCAGCCATGAATGCAAGGCCACACAAAGTGGATGCAAGAGTTGTGGAACCAAGGAGAGCTGTCTCAAGAGAAGATTCTCAAAGACCAGGTGCCCACTTAACGGTGAAGAAGATCTTTGTTGGTGGCATTAGAGAAAATACTGAAGAATAGCACCTACAAGACTATTTTGAACAATATGGAAAAATCAAAGTGATTGAAATTATGACTGACCAAGACAGAGGAAAGAAGAGGGACTTTGCTTTTGTAAACTTTGATGACCCTGATTCTGTGGATAAGATTGTCATTCAAAAATACCACACTGTGAATGGCCACAGCTGTGAAGTGAGGAAAACCCTGTCAAAGCAGGAGATGGCTGGTGCTTCATGTAGGCAAAGAGGTCGAAGTGGTTCTGGAAATTTTGGTGGTGGTCGTGGAGGTGGTTTGTTTTTTTAAAAAAAGTTTACCATAACATTGGTTTTACTAATTAAGTGGTACTGATAACATATGAACAAAACTATTTTTACACAAACTCTAATTAGAGTGAAAAGGATTTAAAAAGCTGTTTTAGAAGACATTAGTCCAATTACCTTTTTAAAAAAATGTTGCCGGGCGTGGTGGCGCATGCCTGTAATCCCAGCACTGGGGAGGCTGAGGCAGAAGGATTGTTGTGAGCTACAAAGTGAGCTTAAGGCCAGCCTGAACTGCATAGTGAGACCCTGTCTCAAAAAGACAAAATATAAATAAATAAATATTAATTGTAAATAACTCAACATAGTGGAATAGTTGATATAACAGAGGAACAGACATTCCTACACTTTCTACATAAGTTCGCTAAAGTGTACAGGCAGTTCGTTTCCTATTCAGTTTGGGCAGTGTACTTCCTATTCATTTCTGTAGTTGTTATATTTCTTGAAACTTCTTGGATTGTATTGAAGACATCATGATTAGTTCATATCTAAGTAATTCAGCACACATAATCAAGGAGTATATTCCTTATACTGTATAACCAAAGTACTAATATTATTCTACCTAATAAGATTAATATAAATAATATGCAATCCACTTATTTATGGATTTTTAAATAAAAATATATGCATGAGAAGTTTTTTGTCAAGTGTACAACTGAGGTTATTCCATTTATTCTGATTTGTTACATGTATCTTTAGTCATATTAAACCAAGTAACGTTCCCCACTTCTTTGCATTAAAAAATGTTTTTTAGAAGACCCATCCAATTTTATTATGTAATGGCACTCACATAATATCTATAATTGCCACATTATATTATTTAATGTGTGCGTACAGATCCTATATTTTGTACAAATTGAAAGATAAATTGAGTCAGCCTGAGATGCCCCAGACTGACTTGCCCAGCAACTCCCTGAAGCCCCTGCCCCCAAGCCCACAGAGTGAGTGGGAATTTTTCTGAGTCTCCCTCTGCCCAATCCACGTGAGCCCATTTTGGTGAGTGTGTGGGAGAGCCTTGGCTTCCCTCCGCATGCTCTGCATCATCCGGAGCCCCACCCCCAAGACCTCCTAGCTAGCGAGCTGTCCACCTGAGACATCCCAGACTGACTTGCCTGGCCACTCCCCAGAGCCCCTGCTCCAAAGCCGACCAAGCTAGTGAGAATTTCTCCAAATCTCCCACCACCACAACCACCCTTGCCCTGCCTGGAGAGTGTGTGGGAGAGCTTCTGCACTCCCCAGTACCCCCTGGGCCAGGGACACAACAGAGGGGAACCACAGGCTCACAGTTATACCAGAAGAGCTGCAACAAAAAGGAACTAAACACAACAGCAAGATCCAGGCCAGGCATAACTAGATAATCTCAAACTTGACAGACAGGCACCAGAATCTCATAACACACTAAGGTTGAAACTGCACCGAAGCTCTACAGCAAAGGTCAGAGGTCAGTGCTATACAAAATGGCAAAGACAAGGAACAAAAGGCGATCTCAGGCCTCGAGTCCACCAATAGGTGCAGAGGACACTAGCTCAGATGAAATGAATGAATTAACAGAGGCAGAAGCAAAGAAACAACAGCAGAAAGGTAAAGAGGAACTCAAAACAAATAATTCCTGAAATAAAAGAGAATTCCTTGAAATCATAGCATCTGAAATACAGAAACAAGTCCGGAAATATACAGAGAAAACCCAAATTGGAAGAAATTCTGCAGAAAAAGAAATAATAACTACCTCTAAAGAAGACATGGATAAAACAAATAGAGGAGAAAAGAAATATGATGGATTCCTTGAATGAGTAATACAGAAAAGAAATAGAATGCATGAAACAGAGTCAAAGAGATATAGAAAAACTAAGAATATCAATCACGAGTCTACAAAACCATTTGCGTGAAAGCAAAGACAGAGTTTCAGATCTTGAAGATGCTGGTGCATAGTGAAAAGGTAAGAAAGGCTCTCTTAAAAACAATGAGAATGCAGGAAAAAATAATCCATCACCTGCAAGATAACACCAGGATGAACAATGTGAGATTAATTGGCATCAGAAAGAATAAGGAGTCAATACAAGTGGCATAAAAAGAATTTAGGGAGAAGTAATCGCAGAAAATTTCCCAAATATGAGGAAACAATCCAACATTCAGGTTACTGAAGCATACAGAACACCAAATAACTTCAACCCAAGTAAAAACACACTGAGACATATAATAGTCAAAAGATCACAGAAATCCAACACAAGAATAATATACTGAAACCTGCTAGAGAGAAGGAGCAGGTCACAATCAAAGGAAACCTCATCAGAATTACAGCCAACTTCTCTACACAAACCATGAGGGCAAGGAGAGCATGGAGCAGACTTCTTCAAGTCCTCTATGAAAACAAATTCCACCCCAGACTACTATACCCTGCAAAACTCTCTTTCAAGTTTGATGGAGAAGTGAAATACTTCCACGACAAAGAACAACTAAAGAATTTCATGATGACAAAGACATCCCTACACAGGCTACTGAAACATGTTCTAGGAGAGACCACAATGACCAGAACTCCACAAATGAGAACGGAAGGAACACACTAAACACAGAAAACAATTAAACACAAGATAAAAAGGAGTGAACACCAGCAGTTAAATATCATGACAATCATAAGTCAATACATTTCAATTATAACCATCAATGTAAATGGACTCAATCAATTAAGAGAAATAGACTGGCACAGTGGATTAGAAAACAAAATCCAACAATATGCTGTATGCAAGAAACACACTTAACTCAAAAAAACATTAAGGCTTAACGTCAAAGGATGGAAAACAATACTACATGCCCCAGCACATCAGAAAAAGAGCAGGAGTAGCAATTCTGTTCTCAGTCTCAACTTCAAACCAAGAATGATCAAATGACACAAAGAAGGCAACTATATATTGATTAGGTAAAAACTTCAAGAGGAAGAGGTAACACTCATAAATATCTATGCACAAAACACAGGAGCACCCAACTATGTAAGACAAATCTTAAGGGACATGAAAAGCTTAATGTCTAAGAACACAGTCTTAACAGGACACATTAACACACCCTTATCTCAAACAGATAGGTCAACCAGACAAAAAATTAGCGAAGAAGTAGCAGAACTGAACCACAGATGGAACAAATGGACCTGGTGGACATGTACAAAGCGTTCCACCCAATCACAGCTGAATACACATATTTTTCAGCTGCACACTTGTCATTTTCTAAAATAGACCACATACTAGAACGTAGGTCATGCTTAAGTGTCTGCAAGAAAACAGAAATTATCCCATGCATATTGTCTGACCACAGTGCAATGACACCAGAAATAAATGAAAAAACAAACCAGAAAAACCAACTAAATACATGGAAATTAAATAACACCCCACTCAGCAATCAATGAGTCACAGATGAAATTAAACAAGAAATTCAACAATATCTACAGTTCAATGAAAATTCAACCACAACTTACCAGAATTTATGGAATGTGATAAAAGTAGTTCTCAGAGGGAAAATCATAGCTATGAACTCATACATTAAGAAAACAGAACTGGAATAAATAAACATCCTAATGTTACACCTCCGACATCTAGAAAAGGAAGACCAAACCAAACCCAGCCCAAAGACGGGAAGAAATCATAAAGATTAGGGCAGAAGTTAATTCAATTAAGATGCAGAAAACAGTTCAAGGAATCCACAAATCAAAAAGTTGGTTCTTTGAAAGACTACATGAAGTTGATAAGCCCCTAGCCAACCTCATCAAAAAGAGGAAAGAAAAATTCAAATACAAGCAATAAGGAATGAAAAGGGTGAAATCACCACAGATCCAGTGGAAAACAAAATTATCAGTAGCTACTTCGAGAGTCTTTACGCTCACAGAGTAGAAGACAACAGAAGAAATAGACAGATTGCTCAAAAGGTACAAATTACTAAAACTGAACCAAGAATATATAACAACACTCAATAAGCCGATAACAGCCAACAAAATACAAAACATAATAAAAAGCCTACCAACAAAGAAAAGTCCAGGTCCTGATGGATTCACAGCTCAATTCTACAAGAAATTTATAGAAGATATAATCCCCACACTCCACAAACTCTTCAATGAAGTTGAAAAGGAAACAGTCCTCCCAAAATCATTTCTGGAGGCAAGTATTATACTGATTCCAAAACCAGGGAAAGACACAATCAAAAAGGAGAGCTACATTACAATCTCACTCATGAACATAGATGCAAAAATCCGCAATTTAACATCCTAGCAAATAGAATATAGCAAATCATCAAGAAGATCATGCACCATGACCAGGTAGGATTCATCCCAGGGATGCAAGGATGGTTCAATATTTGAAAATCTATAAATGTAATACACTGTATTAATAGACTGAAATCTGAAAACCACATGATCATCTCAATTGATGCAGAGAAAGCTTTTGACAAAGTCCAACACTCATTCATCTTCAAGGTCTACAGAAAATTGGAATAGATGGACTCTACCTCAATTTGATAAAAGCCATCTTTGATAACCCAACAGCTAATATAATTCTAAATGGGAAAAAACTGAAATGTTTTACTCTTAGATCAGGTACAAGACAACGATGTCCTCTATCACCCCTCCTATTCAATATAGTTTTGGAATCCTTAGAAACAGCCGTTAGAAAAGAGGGAGAAATAAAAGGAATAAGAACAGGTAAAGAAGAAGTTAAATTATCACTATTTGCAGATGACATGATACTTTACTTGGAAGACCCCAAAAACTCCAACAAGAAATGACTAGAATTAATACACAAATTCAGTAGCATAGCAGGATACAAAGTCAATACTCAAAAGTCAATAGCATTCCTCTACACAGTTAACAAACATACTGAGAGGGAAACTATAGAAGCAAT
This sequence comes from Ctenomys sociabilis, assembly GCA_004027165.1. NCBI lineage: Eukaryota > Metazoa > Chordata > Mammalia > Rodentia > Ctenomyidae > Ctenomys > Ctenomys sociabilis. Next base: position 60,232 of record PVKA01003792.1, on the reverse strand, counting down.
ACCTTTTACAATAGCACGTCAGAAAATGAAATACCTTGGAATTCACTTAACCAAGGAAGTCAAAGATCTTTTCACAGAAAAGTACAACACCCTAAGAAAAGAGATCATGGAGGATTTCTGAAAATGGAAAGATATTCCATGCTCCTGGATAGGTAGAACCAACATTGTGAAGATGGCCATACTCCCAAAATTGTTGTACAGATTTAACACAATCCCTATCAAACTGCCACCAACATACCTCCGAGACCTAGAGAAATCATTCCTAAAATTTATTTGGGACCAGAAAAGTCCTAGAATAGCAAAGGCAATCCTGTCCAACAAAGATAAGGCAGTAGGCATCACAATTCCTGACTTGAAATTATATTACAAAGTCACTGTAATAAAATCAACATGGTACTGGCAACAAAATAGACCTGGAGATCAATGGAATAGATTAGAAGACTCTGAGGCCTCTGCGAACACACTCAGCCACCTCATCTTCAAAAAAGGGACCAAACACACTAACTGGAAAATAGCCTGTTTAACAAATGGTGCTGGAAAAACTTGCTTTCTACATGCCGAAGACTAATACTTGACCCAGGTCTATCACCATGCACTAAGCTAAACTTAAAATTAAATATCTAAAAAAACAAAAATTAAAGATCTAAACATTAAAACGAAACACTCAATCTCCTGGAAGAGAAAGTAAGAGGAACTCTTGAAAACATAGAGGTAGGCAAAGATTTCATGAACAAACATATATTCACATGGGAAACACTCGAAAGAATTAATAATTGGGATCAACTCTTCTTAAGTTTCTGTACATCAAAAGAAATTGTCAACACAGTGAAAAGACAACACACAAATTTTGAAGAAATCCTAGCTAATAAATATTCAAAGTTCCGCTCTCTAGAATATATAAAGAGCTAAGATATATTAAGGCCCTCAAATTTAAAGACCCAGTCCAGAAATGGGCATCTGAGATGAATACACACTTCTCAGAGGATGAAATTAAAGAAGTGAATAAGTATATAAAAAAATATTCCTCATCGCTAGCCATTTGTGAAATGCAAATAAAAACAACACTGAGATATCATCTCACTCCAGAAAGAATGGCTATCATAAGGAAATCAACCAACAACAAATGTTCAAGAGGTTGTGGGGAAAAGGGAACACTTCTCCACTGCTGGTAGGAATGTAGACTGGTACAACCATTGTGGAGATTTAGTGTGGAGACTCCTCAAAAGAATAGGCCTGGAAATCCCATTCAAGCCAGCTATCCCCTCTACTGGGAATTTTCCCAGAGAAAGTAAAAACATTACATCATAGTGATATATGTGTACCTACGTTTATAGCAGCACAATTTGTGCTAGCCAAATCATGGAAATAACCAAGATGCCCATCACATGAGGAATGGTTGAAAAAGATCTGGTATTTCTATACAATGGAATATTACTCAAATGATAAACTTGAAGCATTTATATTGAAGTAGATGCCACTTGAACATATACTCATAAGTGAAATAAACCAGACACACTTGTGCAAATATTGTACAGTCTCCCAAGTATAAGAAATTGAAAGAAGAAATACAAATAGAAAGGTATAACAACAACTAAAAAGAATTTAGTCAGATAGTTAAGGCAAACTGAACTCAACGAAACAATCAAACACAGTATAGCAGTCCACAATAATAGTGTGTTATCTGAAGCAGCTGCTGACTAGAGCCATTCACAGCTCCATTTATTATTATGGCTTTATTTTATGTACCTCATTTTTATACTTTTCTGCTAATCAGCTTATGCATATGTTGCAGGGTACTAATCAGCTTCTCTTCTCGATGCTTAACAACCTAATTTCACAGATCAAAAATTGAAGAATGGAAGGGCTACAAGATCATCCAACATTTTGGCCATAGCCTTTCAAGGTCAGTGAAGACTCAGGACATAGGAGAACCTGTACTGTAACATCATGGAACTCAGTTGGGCACCAAATTTTCTGATCAAGGAGATTATGGATCCACAAAGGAATGTGATAGATGATCTATAGTGTGCCTAAGGAGAGTCACATAGAGAGAAAACTTTCTCTCAGGTTCTCACAGAGTGCAAACTGGTCAAGCAATGGCCGTGATTCATCCACATGGTTGACACTGACAAAGGATCTGCAGAGTGAGGTACAGGGGTACAAGATAAACCCTGAGGGACCTTGACTGACCTCATCAGATACAAAAGCTACATTTTTTGTTATATAGGTCTTGCTTTATCTCAGTTTTAACCATCTAGCAGAAAAGTATAAAAATGAGGTACATAAAATAAAGCCATAATAATAAATGGAGCTGTGAATGGCTCTAGTCAGCAGCTGCTTCAGATAACACACTATTATTGTGGACTGCTATACTGTGTTTGATTGTTTCGTTGAGTTCAGGCACCTATAATAACTGAATGACAGTGTCATTCCCATCTTTGACAAGACTAAACAAAGAAAATGGGGATACAAAGGAAGAACCATTCTGGGTTTGTATGAACAGTACAATTAGGATAAATATGCAGTAATTCTGTATAATTCTAGGAGAAGCAAGATTTGCACTAATAGTGCTTGGACAGGATATTCTGTGAGCTTCTTATATGATGGACAACCACTAGACAGATAACAAGGCAGAAAGTATTAAATATTGAATCTGTACTATAATTCAGCTTTTAAAAAATAAGATAAATATACAGCTATGTTTTCTAAATTCATTGATTAGAGACATCTGCTCTAATGGTATTTGTAAGTAGAATATCAAGAATGTGCCTTGTATGACAAAAAAACTACAAAAATAATAATAATATGTAATGTATTAATTATTAAATCTGTCCTGCTAATTTGATTTGGAACTGTCTCACTAATATTTGCTCTTCAACAAAATTAAATTAAATTAAATTTAAAAATACAAAAAAATATAAATCTAGAGATCTAACTCGATTTTATGTATAATTGTGCCTGTACAGTATATCATATTAAACCCACAAATGACTGGTTTTTCTGTTAGCTTTCTGTGATTTTATAGATACTGACTCTGTCATTTATGAAAATATCAATCAGAGAAGACAGAAAATAACCACAAATGTGGTCACTTTAAAGTTTTATAAAAAATGTAAGAAATAAGATACTTTCATAGTACTTAAGTGGGGAACTATATTAGATTTGTGACCACATAAACTATTTTTTCAGATGGGTCTCCCCATGTAGTTCAGGGTGATCTTAAATTCACTGTGTAGCCCAGGCTGGCCTTGAAGTCACAAGTCTGTTTCTGTCTCCCAAATGTTCCTAAATGGATTTACAGGTGAGCTATCATACCAAGATGGGAAGCTATTCTGATGGAACTAAGTTTAACAAATGTTTTAATAATTTTATTGAGAAACAAATAGCAATGAGACAGTTTCAAAACCAATTAGGAGGACCGTTTCAATAATTAATACATTGCATATTGTTGTCTTCTTAGTGGTTATTCACAGTATAAGATGCAGACATGATATCCTGTCCACAAACACTATTAGAGCAAATCTTTCTATTCATTAAGAGACAGTAGCTGTGTATCTATCCTAACTATATACAGATACAAAATGGTCCTTCTTTTGTATCCCCCTTTTTTGTTTAGTTTTGTCAGAGAAGGGTATTCCATTGCCATTTAAATATTTTAAGTTTGTGAACATGATTCAATATAGTCCAGTAGTCCATGATAGTGAGTTTTCTGAAGGACTGGCAATGTCAGAAGTTGTTGATTTGAGCCTTTTATAGTTAAGCATATTAATATGGCTTTACTTTTTATACTTTGTTTTTATACTTTTATGCTGGATAGTTAAGACCAAGATAAAGCAAGACCTTTGCAACATGGAGGAGGTTTTGGAGGCAATGGCAGTTTCAGTTGTGGAAGAAACTTCAGTGGTTGAGATGGCTTTGGTAGCAGACATGGTGGGGGTATATATGGTGGCAGTGGAGCTCGCTACAGTGGATTTGGTAGTGATGGAAGCAATTGTAGAAGTGGTAAAAGCTGTAATTAATTTGGCAATTACAACTATCAGTCTTCAAATTTTGGACCCATGAAGGTTTTAAACACTTCCTGGAAACAAAGCTTAGCAGGAGAGAAGAGCCAGAAAAGTGACAGGGAAGCTACAGGTTACAACAGATTTGTGAACTCAGCCAAGCACAGTGGTGGCAGGGCCCCACACCTACAAAGAAGACATGTTTAAGATAATACTCATGCATATGGGCAAAAAATTTGAGGACTATATTTGTGACTATCTGTATAGCAGGTTATTTTAGTTTCTGTTCTTTGGAAAGTATAAAGCATTCTAACAAAGGGTTTTAATGTAGACCTTTTTTTTACACCCATGCTGTTGATTGCTAAATGTAATAATCTGATCATGATGCTGAATAAATGTGTCTTTAAAAAAAAGTCAGACATATGAAATTTTTTTTAGAGAGAAGGTCTCATTCAACCTGGTTGAGAGTTTCAGTTGGTTTTGGCGGTAATGGTTTATGCAGTAGTGGGGATGGAACTCCAGCCCTTTTTATTTTATTTTGGGACAAGTTCTCAAGTTGACAAGTCCAAGGCTTGTCTAGGACTTGTGACTTCCTGCTTCTGCTCCCTGAGTAGCTGGGATTACAAGCATGTGTCACTGTCGCCAGTAGTTGTGATCGTTTGGAGAAGATAGGGGCTTACTTTAGGACTCAGATGGTGCCTAATTTCCCAGATCAAGAGTTTGTGCACCTGTGAGCACTGCACTGTACAAATATCCTATCCCCATGGCCTGATGGGCTACAGGTATTGTGTAATTCCCAGCTGGTGGCTGACTATATTTAATTTATCCACTTCGGAAAGGTATCTAGACACAAATAACAATGATATTATAATAGGAATCTAATTTCCCTTATTTTAAAAAAGGTTTATAATGGTAATATGGCTATTCTCATCAACTCAAAATGTCTTGGAGTATGTTCTCTAGAGCTGCAGATTCGCTGAATCCAGATTAATTCTCTGACTTTGATGCATGCTGCTAGAAGTGGTAAAGAAAAGCTTTGGTGAATTCATCTGCAGGAGAAGGGAGCAGACATAACAAAAGCAGGATGCATGGAAAGACAGAGGGAGCATTCATGCTAGTGAGAAAGTTCCATGATTTGTAAGACTCAAAGCATTGATTTTTATGTATTATGTAACAAATCCTGGTAGGGGAAGATGTGGCCATATGGGTTTGTTCTCAGTGTTTTGTTTTGTTTTGCTTTGTTTTTCTATTTTAGGGAAGGATCTACAGAATGTTCAGGGTCTCACTACTAGTTCATACTTGTAATGATCCACCTGTTCATAGCCTACCAAGAGCTGGGATTTCAGGCATATGCCACCATATACAGTCTCAATTGCCATCTGAGCGTGCCATGGGGGATTGAACCCCTGGCCTCTGTGCCTGCTTGCAGGCACTTTAATCTGCTGAGCTATTTGTCCAGCCCTAGTCCAATGGTTTTCATAATATTTTTCCCTGTACTCTCAGAGTAGCTTTAAAATATTTCACCCTACTTAGTGCTTCAATTGTTCCTGAGAGTGGCCTATTCCATTCTAAAACAATCACTGAAAATGATTTTATATTTAATATAGCATTGCATTTAAAATGCCTTTTTTTGTGTGTTTTAGGAAAAAGTGCTGCAAAGGGTATAAGTTTGTTCTTGGACAGTGCATCCCGGAAGGTATGTGATACAGAAGATGCTTCACCCACTTTGTTTGCACTTGGTCACTAGAAACCTATGAAGTTCAGAGGCGCCTCGAATGTATGTGCATTATTATGCTTGATTATGTTTATGTATAATTTTCTAGTTTGGCTTTAAATATTTGTTGTGCTTATTTGATTATGTCTTATATATTCTATTGAATTTATTATACACTGTACTCACACACATTGAGTCATTCCTATATTTTTATATGTAATAGGCAATAATTCCCTAATTGGCATTCATACACCAATTATGACTCGGCCCACCTCCCTGACCCCTCTCCCTGTTTTCCACGTGCTGAACTTGAAGCCCTTTACATGCCCATCAGCAAACACCAAGTTCTCAGCCCACACATGAAGACAGAGACATGAGGCATAGATCAGCCCCCAGGTGCATGCTTGAGTGAGGTGCCTCATGTGGAATCAGGTACATTTGGCTCTAACCGTGCTTCCATGTTGTATTCATTAATTTTCTCATTGCTGAGACAAAATACAAGAGAAAGGAAGAAACATTTATTTTGGCTCACAGTTTGTAGAGGTTTCAATCCACAGTCAGCTGGCTCTAAGGCAGGGTGGCATAGCACAGGGACATCACAGAGGAGAAATAGTTCACAGTTAAGCAGAAAGTTTCAAGCAGCAGCAGCAGCAATAGCAATAGCAGCAGCAGGAGCAGCTCTTTCTTTCCCTTTATATTTCATCCAGGCTACCTGACTTTTGTGGTACCATCCACACCCAGCACCTTTGACCTCAGCACCATAGTCTTAATCCCAGCTTCCTAAACCCTAATCCAGCCACCTACAAAACTCCCCACCTATGAGTGAACAAGTCTTTAGAAGGACATCTAGATACAAGCCACAGCACACAGGATATCCAACATGCCCTTGGGCCAGTTCGTTTCTAACTCTTAGTTTTTAATAGGCAGGTATTGTCACTCAAGTCATGTGTATTGCAAGAACTTTTTAATATGTAAACACTTGAAACAGACTGGTCTATGGTAAGTGATACATAGACCGCTGTGACTTCCACCATAGATCATAGTTGTTAATGCCAACTATAACAGAGAGCAACAATGGTCAGAGTCATCCTCAGGAAGGAGGGGAGACTTAAATCAGGTTACCAAGGAAGCACCCCCAGGCTACAGGAGAAGTGAAGGACTGCCCAGGTGAGGAAGAGCAGGATATAGAGAGCACAGGGGCTGCTGGAAGAGCCTGGGGTTGTTTGGCTCAGGCCTGGGGTTGTTATGGGTGTGAGTGCATGAAATCACTTTCTTCAGCGTTGTCCAAGAGGCCACATCTGTCTAGAGCACAGGAAGCTCAGCCATGCCAGTTCTGGTACCTCACTGCATGGCGTACACCCTCTGTCATCCCTCCTGTTTTTTCTCTCTTCTATTGAAGAAAATTCTGTTAAACCACAACTATGAGAGTTGATGCCCTGTGTAAAACTGCACTAGCCCTTTCCCTAGAAGAGGATGCAGTGTGGTGGGTTTTTGTCCTTGATAGGTTATAACTTATATACTGTCAGCAATATATAAGTTGTAAATACTTCAATTGACAGTATTTATATAAAGTTAATATATCTCATGATATAAACAACATATTTGCACACACACAAATGTATTCATAAAATAATGCTCAGGACAGTTGTGTTACACACTCACTTATCCTTACCTCTGTCATAGGATAACAGTAGTTTCCCTTTGTTAGTTAGATGCAATCACCCTACCCCAGTGACTGCCTTTTTCCCAGCTGACGCAGAGGCATGAGGAACCAACCTAGAGGCCAGATAGTTATTTACTCACTGTCTTGGTGGAAGTCCTTTTCCTTTTCCAACTATGTGTGAAGTCACAAGAACCAAAGGTAAACATTTTGCTAGTGGATCACTGTGAGTGGTGCCACTCCCACATTTTTGCCCTGTGATTCCCGGTACTGCGAGCCTGGTCACGGGTTATGGAAGAAGCTATAGCATCAATGGACACTGACCCAACAGCACGTACGTCTTCCTGGTGAACTTTGCCCCAGACCTCATGTGTGGGCCCTGAGTTCCAGCCGTACTGACTCATAAAAGTACCGTCATAAATAGCAAAAAGAAACTATAATTTCTAAACAGATGGATACAGACTGATAATTGAGAGTTGCAGTTTTTAAAGGTGTTGCTCCCTCATATTTGTTACACCGAGACGCGGTGTCCCATGGGCCATGATTGGCCTAGCATGAGATTCTAGAGATGAAGTATTGCTGCAGCGCAGCCCTGCTTACTCATGAAAGGGCTGCCCGTGGTTCTTCAGATGAGAATAGGGGGCTTTAATAGTTGTAGCAGAGGCCGCCAACACCAAGATGGGGCCTGCCTCCTTTCCCCAAAAAGTTTTCCAACCCCTGATGTATGTGATATCTTACTTGGCCAGGTGATAGGATAATCTGATTTATTCTGGCCCAGCAGTAATGAATTGAACACAAACTGTGGGGAGGGTGTGGTGCTGGGGCTCCAAGGAACATAGTCCCTGCCAGGGAGCCAGCTAACCTTAAGAACTATTTTGCTGAATTCACGCACCTACAATATCTAAATGGCAATGGAACACCCATCTCTGACAAAACTAAAGAAAAAAGGATACAAATGAACAACCATCTTGTGTCTGTATACACAAAATATTTAGGATAGATATACAGCTACTTGCTCTTAATTCAATGAGAAGAAAGATTTGTACTGATGGTGTTTGGACAGGACATCCTGTCTGCATCTTGTACTATGAATATCCCCTAAGAAGACAACAGTATGCAATGTATTAATTATTGAAACTGTCCTATTAATTGGTTTTGAAACTGTCTCATTGCTATTTATTTCTCAATAAAATTAATTTTGAAAAAGAACTAACAGCAGCATAACACAAGTAAGGGACTACACTGTGCATTTCTGCTGCTCTATGGAAAAAAGCAGAGAATGCTTTACTTTGTTCTGTCTCCTTTTTCGATTGTTTGTACTTTTTACTTCTTATACATTTCTTTCTTTTTTTTCTTCTTCCAATTTTACATGCATATATCTGGTAATATGAATAACTGGTTGGAAGATAACACTATGTGTAACAACAAGTACTGTGAAATTCATTTTACATTGTTGAGTGAAATTCTGCACCACTTGTAGTTTCTCTGTTTTAATTCTAATTTGTACTCTCTTTAGGGGAGGTTTATTTTTTCATTTTTGGTGCCAAAGACCGAACTCAGGGCTTCCAGTTTTCTAGGCAAGCATTCTACCGCTGAACCAAATTCCCAGCCCCATGTACTCTCTTTAAAAAATAAAACTAAATAAATAAAACAAAGTGACTTAGAAAGAAGCCATCTCAAAATTTTATTTAAACTTGAAATTGTGTCCAATACAATTTCATCTCTGTTAAAATACCATGAAGCTGTAAGAACAAAATAAACTCGTTTTTTTTTAACTCAAGGTTTTTATAGGTAAATGCATGCAAATATACTCATAAGTGAAATAAATCAGATCCACATGTACAAATATCCTACTGTCTCACCAGCATAAGAACCTGAAAGAGTAAATAAAATCTGAAAGGCACAGTAAAAAAAAAAACACCATGAAGTAGGTATGACTGTTGTCAGTATTTTACAGGGAAGGAAACAGAAGCTTAAAGAGCCCAGTGTTACAGAGATGGCAGCAAATTGGGAGGGCGGGCATTGCCTACGAAGGCAGAGCACAGGACTTTAAAAGGGGATGAAGTACTGTAAGTGTGGAAGGGCCTTCGCTGATAAGATGAAGGCGGGGGGGACATTTACAGTGTCACTTGAAGTACTAGATAGGATACGAATAACTATAAAGTGTGAGAGTACAGATAGAAGTATCAGTTGGACATTGATAGATGTGAAAACAATAGACAAAATCATGGGATGGGGAGATAACTCAGCAGTCAGTGTGTGCCTTGCAAGCACAAAATCCCAAGTTTGATCCCCATTATCACATGCCTTGCCAACTCCAGAACATTGGGCACTCTGACCTGGCCCCAAAACTGGGCATGGTGGCATATGCTTATCCCAGCACTGGGGAAGCTGAGACAGGAGGATTACTATGAGTGCGAACTGCATAGAGAGAACCTGTATTAACAAGAAAATAATTTTTTAAAAAGCATGGAATTAAGAAGACTTTTTTATCAAGGATGAAGAAGAAAGGTTGGATTTCTGAAGTCCAAGGAGCTGGAGGACAGAAAAAAATTCTCAAGGAATATAATGGCAGACCTCAAACGCAAGAATAAACCATTGAGATTTAGTGTTGTTTAGTACAGGTTCAGTAGCCCTTATATAAAGTACTTGGGACCAGACATGTTTTATAGTTTTGGTATTTTGAAATATTTGTGTAGAATTTACAGGTTAAGCATCTCTAACTTGAAAATCTGAAATGCTCAAGGAGTTTTAGATCTCGTATTTTCAGATTAGGTATGGTGGACCTTAGAGTTTTTGCAGCAGGGGTGACATACACAGCACTTGGAAGGATAGCCAGAAAACATTGTGTGGGATGCTCGTAAAGGGGCGAGAATCCTGCACAGATGGGAGAGTCTGAAGACCTGAGTTAGAATGGTGCCAAAGGAATAGGGCACAAAGTATAGAAACCAGATACGTTTCAAACATAAAAGCTACCTAATCAGAAAGTGATAGCCCTTTAGAAAAACAGAACCAAAAATGGAGGACTGAATAGTCATTAACTGTATTTTTTCCAGAAACTTCACACAATGAGGAAAAAATTAAAAAGAATACCACAAAGTCATAAAGAAAGATAAAGGAAGTAGTAGTAACAAAAGCTTGGAAGCTGGAGAACAGATATGAGGCTGGTCAATACTTAGCAGAGTGGAAAGCGTAAGCCCTTGGCTGGTACAAGTGAGCATTAAGAAGCTAATGAGTTTATACTAAATCGAAAAGCCAAGAAAAACAGAAATGGGGGTGGAAATGGCATCAAAATAGGTTTGCCTAAGAGCCTAGGAAGAAGTTTTACTCTCAGATCATATCCTATAGACTGTATGGCCAGAATATTGCTCTATCCACAACAGGCAGAAGATCCAGTCTTTGGAGAGATAGAGCAGGGGCTCTTGGGATCAGGGGAGGGCAGTCCGGGGTGAGCATAAGTGTCTGACACTGAAAACAGAAGTGCCCAGTATATGCTCACACACTGAATGTCCAGGTGCTCGGGCTTCTCCCTTCCCTTGAGCTGCAGAATGAGTTACTTTCTTAGGCAAGGATTTGGACACGTTTCTGGACACAGTAGATAACATAGGAAAAGCATCTCAAGCTGACATTGGGACATGCCAGCCAGATCACTCAGTAAAGCTATGAGTGAGGAGCTTCCTTGAACTATTTTTAATCTTCCATGAATAGACCTGAGTGACAACTAGGGACATTATAGGGTACAGGAAAGCCCTGCACCTTTATTATCAGCATTTCGTAGGCTGGCAGGTGGCAGGAAAAAATATCATTGTCAAAGTCCCATGTTATAAAGTAACCCAGGGAAGTAGGCCAGGAGAGTTTGAAGCTAATAGACAAAATTAAGTAACTGGCACCCAAAAATATATAAGATAATGTTAAAAGGGAAAGTCATTAGACTATACTTCCACACCAAACTCAATGAAGAAGATCCTTTTTTTGATTAACTATTTATGTAGTACAGGGTCTCACTATGCATCTCAGACTCATAATGATCCTCCTGTCTCAGCCTCCCCAGTACTGGGATTACAGGAGTGTGCTACCACACCCCATTTTATTGGCCAGTGTGGCATGCCCAGGCTTCCTGCGCCAGCACAGCATGTGACACCAGGAATCAAACCTGGGTCCTTGGGTTTGCCAGGCAGGTGCTTAAACCACTGAGCATCTCTCCAGCCCCAAGAAGAGCCTTTCTGTCATCAAGATAACACAAATGCTAAAGATTAAATGGACTAAAATTTTAATAAAAGTATTGGCCAGATGGAGGGAATAGAAAGTATGCATTGTTTAGATGGTTGAGGATAGGAAACAATGAAAAAAGTTAAAATGTGTCTCTTCCGCATAGCTGGAAACCAACTCTGAGTGCTTAAAATAACAGAAAAGCAGTGCAAGCTGTCCGCTTAGAGATGTGGAGCTGAATGTGAAAGCAGTCAGAAGAGGAGGCCCAGGGAAGCAGGGATGGCAGGGGAGACTGGGAACCACAACTTTGAGAAGCAAGACCTTCTGGGTACTAGAGTGACCACAGATACCAAGCCCCTCTGCCTTTCCCTCCTTCCCTGGCTGCTGCTCCGTGGTGGTGACAGCAGAATAAGGCAGCGTCTTGCTGGCCATGCTGAGTCCTTGCTCTTGAGCAAAAGAAGCACGGAACTTGGTTGCATAGAGCTGATTGTTGGTTGAGGATGACATATTTAACCAGAGACAGTTTGTAGGGTTGAACAGGAGCCACAGAGACAGGCCTGGAATCATGCAGAAGGGGCTGGGTAGCAAAGGCAGCTTTCTAGGGCCTAGTGAGAACGGCATAATCCTGTCCTGGTGACCTTGCCTGCATCATTGCCTGACAGGCCACCTGTTTACCTTCATGTGCTGCACAGCGGAGCCAGGCTTGCTCTGTGTCCAGGGAGAGTTTATCTGTCAGCACCTGGGGAGATATCGCAGTGATTAATGAGATGCTGGGTCTGGTCTGGGAGCAAATGTTCAGTCTGAGCTATTGACCTAGAGCCAGAGTCTCTTCAGAGGCTCATTAAATATTAGTTCATAGAAACTGAGGAGAGCAAATGCCCTAATTCTTTGCAAGTCATAGAGCACCCACCCAAATGTGCACAGAACTTGGGCTAGTGTGAGCTCTCTAACGATGTTAAAATTTACTGAGCCCCTCCTCTGCATTCTCGATCAACTCCCCCCAACCCATACAGACCTACAATACCACAATAGCACCATCGCTCTGTAAACTCTCACCTTCCTCTTTCAAAGCCTCCCTCATACTCTCTGAGCCTAACTCCTAGCCCTTGTTCTCACATTTTTACAGCAGTGCTTATCATCAGGGATGACTTTTCTCCCACTGGAAAGAACTCTATATCATGTAGTGAAAAAGACAAAACAGGTCTCCAGGGGAACCCAGGGAAAACATCTTTGTCCTCTGGAGAGTGTCAGAGACCAAAGGTGAACTAAGGAACAACAGCACTAGTCGTGTTTGCTTTTAACAATCTGAACACTGTACATCAAGTTACCATTACAGTCACTAAAGAAGCTACCAGGGCTTGGAAGAGTTAAAGCTCTTCTGAATGGAGTTGTTCACACTTCATACTTGACCTTGACCGGGGTACAGCTCAGAAAGTCTGTTGCAGGCCAGGGCCGAGTTAATTGACTCCTCCTGTTGTTGATGTGAGTTCACACTTTTCTTTTTCAGATTATGATGTCTGTGCCGAGGCTCCCTGTGAACAGCAGTGTACAGATAACTTTGGCCGAGTGCTATGTACTTGTTACCCAGGATACCGATATGACCGGGAAAGACACCGGAAGCGAGAGAAGCCATACTGCCTGGGTGTGTTGTGTTGGCACATTATTTTCCAGCTCAGGAGGATAAGCTTTGTTCAGATAGCTCTGTCCTTTGTTAGACCTTCTCCATGGACAGGAGGAGCTCAGCGGAGGGACTCTCCTCTTTGATTCTTCCCCTTGCACCCTCAGATTTATTACATGGAATTGGCCTTATCTTACATATAGTCTCTCACTGCTTTTCATCCATAGTTATCAAACTATTTCCAAGGAATTCTTCAGGGAGATGGTACCAAGCAAAAACCTAACCAGAGTGAATTGCAGCAGCTGAAAAAGGGGAACATTGCCAAGTGTAAACCAGAATAGTGTGAAATAGAATATAATGGTCAGACATCCAAAAACACAGAACAAAAGGAGACTAAGCATTCTCAGAAGATGACTGGGAAAGCGGAAGTGTCCCTATGTAACAGGCAGGTTGGAAGCAATTCAAAAGGAGCTGCAGCCAGCCACCTGCGTAGCAGCTGAGCAAACAGCCCAGCCACCGTCAGTGGCCACCGGCTCACGCCCTTTGCCCTCACTGCCTGCACTTTCCCACTGTGCACTTGTGGAGCTTCTCAGGCAGGTTTGGGGGTCATGGCTCCCAGCAGTCATGTTACAGTGTATGGCCGGGCCTTGGCTTAATCTTTATCAGAAGTTCAGTCCTTGCTTTAATTGACAAATCCTAGTCTCCCACCCTCACTAGCTCTGCAGTTGGGCCTGGGAATGTGCATTTTTTTCAAATATCTTATAATTCATGTGCTCAGATGAACTCTGGATAATGAAGTGAGATGGAGCCATGTGAGAATCTAGTGGCAATGAGCAGCCTTCCCCTCTGCCCCAGAATGGGCTCAGGGAAGGCCATTTAATGGAAGGTCTAATCATAAGTTCCCTGATTTCCTCCTGAGGCATTAGGGAATGACACCTCATGCTGACGAAGAATGGAATCAAGGGTGCCCAGTGATGGAAACAGGAGCCCCCACTCCTCCTGCAGACAGGAGGCACAGGGGCTGAGGAAGCTACTGGGCTGTGGTCCTGTCATTTGAGGTTTGAGGAAAAGCAGAACTTGTGTTCTGTTACCCAAAATATCTTCTGTCTGGCAGCCTCACAGTACAGTTAAGGTCAGGGACACCTGGAGACAGACAGGCTGAGAGAATGCAGAGGCGCATCAAGCCAGGGGACCCCAGGCTGCCTGTGCTGGCGAAGGATGAACCACAAGGGGAGCACCAGAGTGACCGCACTCTCCCTAGCACACTCGGGGCCTGCCAGAGCGGGTCCTTGGCAGGTCGTTCAGGGAGTGGCTGGGAAGGCCTTGGCATTAGCAAGTGCAGGGCTGCGCTGTCTCCCCGCCACATGTTCACAGTCTGGGGCAACTTGGCATCTTGAGCCAGTGAACAGGAAATGAACCCAGTCCTTGCTTTTGTTTTCCCCCCATGGAGAGGGGGACCAAGTCTGTGATGTGCGCGGTAAACACAGACTTGCGCTGGTTCCTTGTTTGATGATCTCATGGCTCATTTCCACAGCCCAGAAGGGGTCTGTCTGGGTCATGGTAAAGCAGATTTCCTGGGGAAACCTTTCTCGCTTACATCTAGCTTGGCTATGTTTCCTTTATTAGAAGCAGTTTTTGGAGATGGGGAGATAGCTAACCAGTCTAAGTGCTTGACTGGCAAGCATAAGGACCTGGGTTTGAACCCCAGTACCACATGCCATGCCACCCAGGAACCTTCAACCAGGTGTGGTGGTGCACCCCTGTAATCCCTGCACTGGGGAGACTGAGACAGGAGGATCACTACAAGTTCCATTTGTGTAGTGAGACCCTGTACCAAATAAATAAATAAAAATAAAAAGTTTTTTTAAAGGAGCAGCTTTTGCCAAGTACAATTGCATGTCTTCACTAGAAAGGAGCCATTTCTGAGTGGCCTTTGGGTCACCATCATGGTGTTTGGAACCTACAGACATATTGATTAAGCCTCAACACACTAAGCTCCTTGGGAAAATCCACCAGTTTAAGGTCTGCTTCTCCAATTGTCTTGCCATCAACTGATGGCTGCATTCTGTCCTCAGAGAAGTCTTGGGAAGCGCTCAGGGCAGGCTGCTTCATCATTTTCCAGGAGAGCTCTCTGAAGGCTAGTAAGGTCTGCAGCAAGCCACAGGACCAGCAGGGACACCACCCACCGTGTCCTTAGGGACAGTCCACGGCCCTGATGCTGATGTCATGCTGGTTCACATTTCCCGCACCTGACTTTATTTGAGGCTGCTCTGGTCAAGATCTGACAGTGTCCTTTGCAGAAATTAACAGAGGGGCCAAGCCCACTGTCACCTGTTGGATTTGAAGTGACTTCTGTGAAACTGAGTGTTCTCTGCATTGGATTCAATCCAGATATTGACGAGTGCGCCACCAGCAACCAGACCCTATGTGCGCACATCTGCATCAACACTGTGGGCAGCTACCGCTGTGAGTGCCGGGAAGGCTACATCCTCACGGAAGACGGGAGGACATGCACCAGGGGTGACAAGTACCCCAGCGACACTGGTGAGTGGGGCCAGCACAAGCACCCCCAAATGTGTGCATGATACATTACATATTGTTTATTTTTAGTTCAAAGGGGTATATATTACACAGATATAGTTACATAATTTTATCTGTAATTATACTGTTTTGCTTTATGTTAAATCAGTACATTATAATACATGCACACATGCATTGTATTTTATATATTGTAAGATTTTTAAGCACATATATAGCATTACATATAAATATAATTATACATTCTATTGTATATAGTAACCATATATTTTTAGTGTTATGTATGTTATACATACTATGTTGTAAGCATGTAATATGCATTATATGTAATTTTCATGTTATCTACAGGCACTTGTGAGCCCAACAGGGCTCCTCAGGAAAGAGTGGGCAGGAAGGGTGGCACCTGTGACAGGGAGAACCTGCAGAGCGATGATGGAAGTGATGCCCATCCCCTTCAGTGGTTGTGAGCTGCAGTAGGATGGAGGCAAGCAGAGTGTTTAAGCAGAGTTGGTGGGTGTTGGTTATGATTTAGAGCAAAGTGGGATGAGCAAAGAAGAGGCAGAAGCACTGTACACTGTCAGAGAAAATGGGGTGACCTGGAAATACGAAAGGTTTTCTTGTAGACATTTCCACCTGTCTTCACGAGCACTACTCAAACCGTAGAGCATGTTCTGAGCCTGTCTATGCACTATTTAGTTGATTCCTGATTGGAAAACAGCAAAAATTGAGAGTATTTGCAAGTTTGTATAATAGGATGATGAGATAGCTCAGTGGTCTAACGTGCCTGCTTAGGCAAGCTTAGGCAAGTGCAGGGACCAGGGTTGGATCCCTGACACCACAAGGCATGCCAGCCCCACCCCCAGGACAGGCTGAGCTGGCCACAAAAAAAGTCTGTATAACAATTTGACAGAGTACTTTTATTTAAATCCAAAAATGTATGCTTATGTTTTGTGTCTGAGTTTTTAAGCAGCTCATTTTGTATTTTGGGAAAATATTACTCCATAATCAGCTGAAAACAATTTTTAACACTGGTCCTTCAGTGGGGAGCTGAGAAGCTGGCTTACATCCCGCCAGCTAGCTGCAACAGAGATGTCTGGCTGCTCGAGCATCTGATCAGTCTCAGTGCTGGTTTACTTTTTTTTCTTTCTTTTGAGACAGGTCTTGCTATGTAGTTCAGGCTGACTTGACCCCACTGTGTATCCCAGGCTGGCCTCAAACTCATGGCAATCCTCCTGGCTCAGCCAACTACAGGTGTGTTACACCATACCCAGAATTTTTGTTTTTAATTTGGTTTTTAAAAACAATGAGGGAGAGAGACAGAAAATCTCCAAAACTGATGTCAAAAACTCCACAAGTGACTGGGGAAGCAAACCATCACCTCATTCACTTAAGAACCAACTCCAACTCTCAAGCAACAAAAAAAAAGTTCCTGCCTGGTCTCAAAACTTAGGATTTGGACCTTATGGATCAATACAGAGGGCTTTCCCACCGGGATGAACTTAGAAGCAATATAGTCTCTGCAGACCATGGTTGGCAAATGAGTTCCCTGGAGCAAAAGTCCTAGGCCACTCCAGAGAATCTGAGGCCAAGCCACATGTGACAGGGGCCCTTGCACCGCACTAAAGACCAGGAAGCTCACAGCATCTCCCAGGCTCAGGGCTCAGCCCGCATCTAACTTCCCACAGAGGGGAAGGTGTCTGAGACATGGTCAAGAGAGGGGTGCCAAGTCTGTAAGTATAATATCATGTGTGCACCTGGTACGATACCAAAACATTACGAAAACAGTTTGCAGTGTATTAATAATATTGAATCCGTCTTGTTAAGGTGTCTTAAAACTGTCTCATTGATATTTATACATCAATAAAATAAAAAATAAATAAATAAATAAAGAGAAGGTTGCTAGGCCAGACCAGCTCTGGGAGGGGAGCAGTTTCTTAGGGATGATTCCATGAGCCAGCAGGACACTCATGAGATGGAGCCCCAGCTCAAAAGGGGTGGAAGGCAGCCCACAGCTGGGGACCGGCTGCCTCATGATGGAAAACTACAAAGTGAAATTCAAAGGAACAACTAGGTTGAGCCATAGGGAGGCTGCCTTGTGTTAGAAGTGAGTGCACAATAGCTGTGCGGGGCCAACTCATGACTAGGCAGTTGGGGATCATGTGGACAAGCCAGTGGGCTGGGCATGGGGGCACCTTGGAAGTTTGAAGTGCGCAAAGCCTGTCCATGCAGAGTGAGCTTAAAGCAGGAGTCAGTGATCTCTGGAGCAAAGAGGTGGACTGAGAAAAAAATACAAGCTGTGGGGTTTTTAATTCAAAATTAACATGACAGCAGGTTTTCCTTCAGGCAGAGAAGATGAGAGGCAAGCAAGAATATGTAACTTACTTTAGATTGAGTCCTTTATTGAAAGAAAGAATCTTACTGAAGAATTAGGTGCAGATTTTTAGCTGGTAACTGATCTGTTACCTTGTGATCCCATTTGAGAATTAGTCTCAAGAAAGAAGATTTTTTTTGTTTTTGTTTTTCATTTTGGAAAGGAATTTCTAGTTTCTTGTGCATGGAAGTTATGGTGTGTCCAACTAGGCAAGTACATACAGCACATCTTCCCTTCACCTTTATGTGCAGAATGAATCCCCTTATGAAGGTATAAAGGGACAGTGGAGCAACCCAACCCAGAGCTTAGCCTCCAGAAACAGCAGCAACAAGCCCTCACTGCTGAGTATCAGGGCAGGAGACCTTGCTGGGGGTGAACCAGAAGTGGTAGGACTTGGTTTATTCCACAAGAAGCCCCTGCTGACAGGGTGGAATGTCAGCAAGCAAACCATAACTAACAGCGACCAGAAAGCCCAGATCGCATTGCAGAGACTAACTAAAGGCTTTATATGCTCAGTTAGCTTGTTCTGGGCCTCAGGTGGCCTCCACCTCCTGCAGGAGTCCTTAGCTTCTTCACCATACTCCTCTTCAATCCCCAGGGCAGTAGCCTCATATGCCATATGCTAGCCTGGGGGTGGCTCCAAGTCAGAGCATAGCGACAAAGTCTGGCTTGTGAAAGGCACTCCAATATCTCCACCTTGAAGGGTACACCCAGCAGGAGGGCGGGGCCAACAGGAGGGCGGGGCCAGCAGGGTGGCTCAGCCCAGGAGGCCTGGAGGAGAAAAGGTGTGCAGGTCTCACAGCGCCTTTGAAATTAGCAAAGAGATTAATGTGTGAAGTGATGGTGGAGAACTCACCAGCTTCATTCCCTGAGAAACACATCTTAACGTCTTGAAAGCTTTGCACAGAGTTTCTGACAAGTACAAGAGGTCAAGATGATCAGTTTGGTTTCCATGGCTGAGAATTCAGTGAAAAATTAGGACAACAGTATTATAAGGAATTTATGTTTGCACCTTTTTATACATTCTTCAACGGTACAGATAAAGTTGCCTTTTTCTCAGCCGTTTGTCATGACGTTCCCCCACATAATATTCTGTAGGACTTGCAGGGACACGGCGAGGTGTTAATGCTGTTTCTGTCTTACACTCCTGTGCTCAGACATCTAAGGAAGGAAGTATGCACTTCTGCACCCACAATTCAAGTGCAGTAAATGTCAAAGAAATTGGCATTAAAGGGGAGAGAAACGGGAAGATCTCAAGTGCAAGACTGTTGGCAAGGCTCTGCCGGAAAAGAAAATGGCTGTGAAGCCTCCCTGGAGGCTTGTTACCCTGGACAGTGCTGGCAGCTGATTACCTGTTATTTGGGAATGTCTGGAAAAGGAGTAAAATGGATCACACAGATCTCAGGAGCTGGTACTACGGGCTCAGGTCAGGTGGAAAGGATTGTTGACAAAAGGAAAAACAAAAAAAGGAAGACAGAGTACCTGGTGCAGTAGAAAGGCTACGACAGTGAGGACGCCACGTGGGAGCCCGAGCAGCACCTGTAAAGTGCGAGGAGTACATCAACGACTTCAACCGGCTCCATTCGGAGAAGCAGAAGGAGGGCGCCCTCACCCGGACCAACAGGACCTCGCCCAGCAACGTCAGGAAGCAGATTTCCAGTTCCACCAACAGCAGCTTCTCCCAGACCTCCCCGAAGACGCTTGTGATCAGAAAGGACCCCGACTCCAAAAGCAGCATGCTGCTGGCAGCCAGCCAAAAGTTCGGGAAAAACACACCCTGTCCAAATGGAAGAACATGGACCTTGCCAAATTAGGGGTCAAGATCCTCTTGCCTAAGAGCCCCATTAAGAGCAGGACCTCGTTATGAAAACAGTTTGCAATGTATTAATTTATCGAATCTGTCTTGTTAAGGTGTCTTGAAACTGTCTGATTGATATCTGTACTTCAATAAAATAAAAAATAAATAAAATAAAATAAAAATAAAAGAGCAGGACCTCAGTGGACAGCTTTCCAAGCGAGAGCCCTGAGAAGTTGGACCCCCATCAGCAGGGTCCCCAGGACACGGTGGCACTGGAAGCGGCAGCAGAGAAGCCGGTGGGAGCTTTGTTGGGCCCTGGTGCAGAGCAAGCCAGGATGGGGAGCAGGCCCTGAACACACCACTGGCGCCCCAGAGGTGGGCCCTGTGACTGCAGCCACGGCCACGAGTGTGGCCGTGAATGGGAAAGGTACATCTCTGTTCATGGATGCACTCACAGGCAACGGAACAACCACATACAGACATCAGTTACAGGCGTGACAGTCGAGAAAAGGAAATTTATTGACAGAAGAGACAGCCTTTTGACAAGAGGCTGTGTTTCAGTGTGAGGCAAACAGAAAGTGACTACAGATACAGAGATATTATCGTCAGGAAGCAGGATGGCTTTACCCACATCTTGTTGTCCACAAAATCATCAGAGAATAGCTCACTAAATCCAGAGGTCATGAAAGAAACTCTTATATTTCCCAAGATTATGGGAGGGGCATCTGCAAATGAGATGTTGTTCAGTGGACGCAAACTGACAGCTCAGGAGGTGTGCGGCAAGGGCCTGATTTCCCAGGTGTTCTGGCCAGGGACCTTCACCCAGGAGGTCATGGTTCGCATCAAGGAGCTCGCCCCAGGCAATCCAGTCGTGCTGGAGGAGTACAAGGCCCTGGTGCACTGTAACATGGAGCTGGAGCAGGCCAACGAGAGGGAGTGCGAGGTGCTGAGGAGGACCTGGGGCTCGGCGCAGGGCATGGACTCCGTGCTGAAGTACCTGCAGAGGAAGATCCACGAGTTCTGAGGGCGGCTGCTCTGAGTGGAACAGCCAGTCCTTGCAGCCAGAAATGCGTCCACCTGTAGCTCGTCCTCAGAAGCAGGACTGGAGACATCAAGCTATTTATTTACAAGGGGTTTTTAAGTCCTGTACCTTTAAAATAAATAACTACAAAGCTCTTTTGTCCACACCTTACTTTATACTTCACACACCAGTAAAAAAGCCAAGGGTGGGCCCTGGACTGCTCTGGCAGCGCTTGTTTTTCGTTGCTTTTGACTAGTACTGTACAAAAGAATTGTGTTTCATTCGTTTGGGTGACAGGAGAGTCTGGAATAATGTTTGTTTCGCTCATTCTCCTAGAAGGGGTAGGAGCCAGCCTCACCTCTGCCCCCTGGAGATGCAGAGCCCCTGCAGCTGCTCTGTCTCCCAGCCGGCAACGGCAACGCAGGTGCTTCAGAGATGCAGAATCTAAGCAGTGCGAGAAGACTTTGGGCCAGGCCCTGGCTTCAGGGCTGCGGTGTCACTGGGTCTCTGCTCTAGCAGCCCAGGTCTTACCCAGTTAGCGTGAAGAAACCACTGCCTTTATGGGCTTGGCAGTAGTGCTCAATGACTAGGTTAAGAATGAGTACCTACGTTCTAAGTTAGTCTGATTGGGTTTTAAGTAGTTTTTCTGACCCTTTTGAAAAATAACTCCCATTAAGTGCTTCTTGTTGGGTGAGAAATACTTTACATTCAGTTTTGGTTTTCTATCTGCAGATATGGTTAATGTATTACACCAAAAAAAGTATCTTTATGTTTACGAAGTGTAGTTTTTAGGTTCACTTAAAATATATTTTATTTAATAAGTTAAAATTCTTTTTGGCACACTATTAAGTACAGAAATTCCTTTCCAAACAAAAAGAACTACCTTCCATTCGACCTCCCTGCCCTGGTTCGCTGCCCCCATGCACATGGCATGGTGCCCACGTGGTGCCCATGGTGCCCACGCGGGTCCAAGAGCACCCCCTGCAGGAGCCTGGGAGTTGCCGGACTTCTGGGTTTGCAATCACATTAAATGTATGAAGAATAAAATCAGAACCTTATTTTTGTACAGTTTTGAAGTTTATACTTAGAACTGACCACCTCCCTGGCCACACGGAAAGCTGTACAGTGTATAAATCTGCCTTTACCATGGATTAATTGGTACAGTTTTTTTGCATCTGTGGGGCCTACTTTTTCATTCAGTAGTTTGAGCTATGTATAAACTGTACAATCTGTAAAGTTTTTATAGAATAAATATTCAGCTGTGAAAACTGGTTAAATAAACTAATATTTCTTAACACCTTGGAAAAAAGAAAAAGAGAAATTGACATTAAAAACAGAAAATAAAGTTAACTTTGATGAAAACTGAGTTTCAGAACATATTTTAAGAAATCGGATAAATATCTCACAGACAATGATGCCCTAAAAAATATATATTGCGAAATTAATTGTGCCAAAAATCTGAGCTGTGGGGCCAAACTTGCTAGGCTTTCTGACTGACTTATAGCCAATATTGTTGCCTCCGGAAAGGCGTAACGGAGTGGCCACAGTCCAATGGGGATTGATTCACTGTAGAATGCCCAGCACCTAAGGAGTGAAAGCAGGGTAGTGCTCCTATATGCTGCCATGGTGAGATCCACTTGGTTCCTGTTGTGGAACATAGATGGCAGATGTGCTGCTTAATTGAGTAAGAACTGTGTGTTCATTATGCCACTGGAACTTATGACGTAACACAGTTGTAACTATTAGGGATGGCGTGTCTCCTTCCTTCCCCTTCTACTCTTTTTCCTCCTCCTTAAATACAGAATTTCAGTTAGAAAAAGAAAAGTACCCTGAGATAACACCGATATCTTTTATAACACACTTCCTCAGTAGCAACCTTAAAATTTTTTTTCTCAGTATTAAATTTTTAATAATTATTCTGCACTGAGCTCCCCACCTGTATACAGAAAAATAGTGTTTAGCTTTATACTTTACTAGGAAAAATATCTATAATGTATTTGGTGCTGTTATTACTAATATTTTATATCTGTGGAACAATTATTCTAATCAGTTGTTCTTCCTTGTATGACAATACTGAGATTGCTTAAGGGTCACTAATAGTGCTATAGGCCAATGCCAAAGAAGCAGGGGCTAGACTAGATAATTAGCTGTTTCTCTTCCCTAATAAATTGAAGAGGAAGGATCTTGCAACAGACTCAAAAAACCAAGTGCCAGCCACATCTGTGAGACATCTCTGAGCAGTCATTTCCTGAGAGTACACAACACTGGCAATAACAATAGCTATTAAATAATTTAAAAGCATCAATGCAGAAAATAAACTCTATAAATAAATTAGAGAGAAAGAGAAAGAAGGAGGAGGGGGAGAGGTGGAGGGAGGGGAGGGGGGGACAAGGAGGCAAACAAGATGCAACCCTGTCTTTTAAAGACAAACAAACCCAGGGTGCAGTGAAGTAGAATAATCCTAAAGCCACACTCCTGGTCTCTCTAAAGTGGTAACAGCAGAAGTCACAAAGCAAGTGAATGAGGCTCTAGAAACAATCGAATCAGAAATAATTTCTCTGCATACCAGAAAGTACTATGTTTTCCATAGGTCCAACAATTCATATTCTACAGAGCTATCTCCATGGCCCCTTCTAACTCATCTTTTGTCTATGGCCACACCACCCTGAAAGCACCCTATTTCATCTAACTCATCTTTTTCATAATTATCCTGTTGTTTATTTGGCCCTTGTATGTTTAATAGTTTCTTTGGCTTTGTCTTCTCCAGATTTAAAGCGATTCCACCTACCCAAGATAAAAATCCCTATTGAGGGCCTTTAGACAGAACCTCTGAAGAGTATCTCTGGCTGCCAGTTCACAACTATGACCCCTTTCAGCCTGAAGAATCCAGAGTGGTCATTGCCTATGGTTCCCTCATGGCAGTTCAAGTTTTTTCTTCAGAGGGGGGAATGTTCTAGGCAGCTGAATTAGATAGAAATATTATAGGTAGTCAGACAGGGCCAGGCCCTCAAGGAAACAAGATGGAAGACTAGGTGACTTTACAACTTAGAAGAGACAGATACTCCCATGTGGGCACACCTCAAGACAACTTCCCTAGTGATGGAAATCAGGGATTGATATTCTAAATGGGTATGAATCACCTTGAAAGAACCCAAATGAGTGAGTAGCCAAACCCCCAACAGAAAGAGACCCTGTCCCATATTAATGCTCACTTGCTACATGACTTGCTTCCCTATTTGGTACTGAATTTAATCAATTTTACTTGAATAATGGTGCCTGTAATCTCATTGGTTGGCCTCAGTTTTGTCCCACCTCATGCCCACCTAAGTAAATTCCCATGTCTTCACCACCTTGGACCCATCTCACTGCATGCTTTTCCTCTAAAATCCCTGGAAGAGACAGCTTTCCAAGGACTACGCGCTGGGGCCCCCCTCCTGTCCCTCTCTCAGTCAGGAGCTTTCTTTCCCTCAATAAATATATTCTGCTCATTAAAAAGTAAATAATTTCTCAGGTAACTTCAGAGATGATGGCCATCATAAAGACATGATTAGTGAATCTAAAGAAGATACAGATAAAAATAATATAGAAAAGCTTAGGAAAATGATGGAAACCATATATACCCAACATAGGAAAGAAATGGAATCTATGAAAAAGACTGAATCAGGTATCCATGAGATTAAAAATTCTATTGAAAGTATGAACAGAAAAATGAAACAATGTAAAGACATAATATCAGATATAAAAGAAAGATGTGTAGTTAGTGATCAGGAGAAGAAAGGTTTCTTATAGCAAGGGACTATGAAAAGCCAATCCAATGGATGCTCGTATAGCAAAGAATAACATAGACTCATTATAAATAGTGAAAAGGCAGGAGACACCACAAACATAAAAAAGAAAAGCCTGTTCATAGAGCTAATGGCAGAAAACTTCCAAAGCAGGGAAAAAGAACTTTACATACAAATAAAACTAACATGGAACTCCAATTATCCATGATCAAAATAAACAAAAACTTAGCCCAAAGCATGTCAGAATTCCAGAAATTCAACACAAGAACAGGTTATTAAAAGCAACTAGTCAAATGAATCACTTATAAAGGACAGCCCATCATAATTACAGAAGACTTAACACAAATCCTTAAATCAAGAGTATGAAGTAAAATATTTCAAACCCCCAAAACATCCTTCAGTCCAGATTGTTGTACACTGCAAAACTATCTTTCATAGTTGATGGAAAAATAAGATACTTTCATGACAAACAACACATGAAGAAATTCATGACCACCAATCCAGGACTCCAGGATGTTCTGAAGGACACTCTAAAAGGAGATAATGAAGACTACACCTCCCTGAGCCCCAACAGGATGAACTTACCAAGAAATGCAGATAAGTAAATAGAAAAGAAAAGGAATCAACAACAGGAAAATAACAAAGATAAATCAAAATGTATTAGTTACAAACATCAGTGTACATGGTCTCAATTCACAAATCAAAAGAAACAGGCTGGCTGAATTGATCAAGAAACAAGATCAAACAAGGTGTAGCAGTGAATTCTCATATCAGTAAAACAGAAAAAACTCAAATATCTAATTTTATACCTCAAGTAAACACTTTTAACTGAAAAAGAAATTCATAGACTGCAAGTCAAAGGATGGAAAACAATATTCTATTTGACAGGAACCCAGAAAAGCTATATGCAGACAAAGCAGGTTTCAAGCCAAAACTGATTAAAAGAGAGATAAAGAAGGTCATTGCATCTTCAATAAGGAAGCAATCCAAAAGGAAGAGATAATAATCATATATATATATATATATATATATATATATATATATATATATATATATGTATAACAAGTGAACCCAATTATACAAAACAAATATTGACAAACATGAAAAATAAGAAATAATACAATTGTAATAGGGGACCTCAATGGCCCACTGTCACAGACAGACAGGTCAACTAGTTAAAAATCCACAAAGATCAGAACTGAACCAATCTTTTGAACAAATCAACCTGATTTGACTACAGATTGTTCTACCCTACAACATCATAACACACATTCTTCTCAGTGTCACATGGGATATTCTCCAAAATAGACCACATAGTAACTCATAGAACATGCTTAAGTAAATGCAAAAGAACTGAAACTATTCCATGTGTATTATCTGATTATAGAGCAATAAAATTGGAAATCACTGCCAAAAGAAATCACAAAAACTTCATAAACATAAAAATTAAATAATAACTCCTGAAAAATCAATGGTTGACAGATTAAATTTAAAAATTACATAGTTTCTGCAGTTAATAATATCAGTACAACATACTAGAATTTATGATATGCAATGAAAGTCGTCTTAGTAAGGAAAGGTGTAGCAGTGAATTCTCATATCAGTAAAACAGAACAAACTCAAATATCTAATTTTATACCTCAAGTAAACATTTTACCTTCTAGTAAAATAAGATCAAGTCATGCCCAAAGCTCTTACAAAGGAGTAAATTATAAATATTAGAGCAGAATTTAGTGCAAGGGAGACTAAGAAAACAATACAAAGAATCAATGAATCAAAGAGTTGGTTGGTTATTTAAAGATTAAATAAAACTGACAAACACCAGCCTTACCAAAAAAATCAAATTCAGTTAGGGATGAAATTACAACAGATCCTACTAAAATCCAGATCATCAATACCTACTTCAAGAACTTGCATTTTAATAAGATGAAACACACAGAAAAAATGGACAGATTCCTAAGTACATATGAGTTATCAAAGCTGAATCAAGATATAAAGATTCTGACTAAACCATTATCAGTCAATGAAATTGAAGGCTGTAATTTAAAACCTACCAATGAAAATGGCCCACACCCTGACAGATTTGCTGCTGAATTATGTTAGAAATTAGGAGACCTGAAGCCACTACTCCTTGAATTCTTTAATGAAATCGAAAGGGAAGCAGTACTTTCAGAAACATTCCTGTCTGAATATCAAACATCTTAGGATTAACATGGAACAGGTATTTTCATCAAGTATTGATATGTTAAACCTTAAGTCCCTACAAAATATAACATAAAAAATTAAAATATATTTTAAAATAAGAATAATAACATGTTTACACATAAGTTTAGAGATCTAACCATATACAGCATTGCAGCAGGACAGTCCCCCATCACTCCTTTTCCTCTCTCCTGCCTTCATTCACCACTCCTCTCCTTTTTAAACAAACATCTACCTGAGAGGCAGCTCAGCAGCCACCGGCATGTCCTGACAGGCAGTACCTATTCTGAAGGCCAGAATGACAGGCACTCCCAGCCTGAACCTACTACTACAAATTGTCATCTTTAGTGCAATTGCTTAGTTCACCGGTATCAGGATGTATAGTTAGTCAGGATGAGAATCCTAATTAGCTGCTAGATTCAAAAATATTCTGAAGATTCTGAGGATCATTGCCTTGCCCATCTTGTACATATAACTGTATGGCTTTACCTCTGTTGTGTTTCCTAGGTCTTCTTGCTCTCTCTCCATTGTCTAGTCTTCGTGTTGTTACTTTCCTTTTATGTGTTATACCTTTTACTTTATTTGTTCTTTTGAGTTATACTAGGGAGACTATACAATGTTTACACATGTGTGTCTGGTTTATTTCACTTATATGTTCAAGTGACATCCACTTAAATATGAAGGCTTCATGCTTATCATTCTTTATAGCTGAGTAATACTCCATTGTATAAAATACCACATCTTTTTCATCCATTCCTCATGTGACAGGCATCTTGGCTGTTTCCAAGGTTTGATATTCAGACAGATAGTGAGGT
Organism: Ctenomys sociabilis; assembly: GCA_004027165.1. Classification (NCBI taxonomy): domain Eukaryota; kingdom Metazoa; phylum Chordata; class Mammalia; order Rodentia; family Ctenomyidae; genus Ctenomys; species Ctenomys sociabilis. Next base: position 32,500 of record PVKA01003792.1, on the reverse strand, counting down.
TAAGCTCAATAGCCCAGGATATTCATTAATAACAATAAGTTTCTGTTCTGGAGGGTTAACAACCTAAGCTTGTGGACCAAAAATTAGAGAAAAAGCAGGGCCACAAGGACAGCCAACATTTTGGCCGTAGTCTTTCAAGGTCAATTAAGACTCAGGACATAGGAGAACCTGTACTGTAACATCATGCAACTCAGTTCCGTCCCAAATTTTCTGATCAAGGAGATTATGGGTCCAAAAAGGAAAGTGATTGAGGATGTAGAGTGTGCCTAAGGAGAGTCACATGGAGAGAAAACATTCTCTCAGGCTTTCACAGGAAGCAAATTGATCAAGCAATGACCATGACTCATCCATATGGCTGACACAGGCAAAGGATCTACAAACTGCAGTACAGGGTCTCAGGATAAATCCTGAGGGGATTTGACTGACCTTAAGCAGATACAAAAGCTGTATTTCTTGGTACATAGGTCTTGCTTTATCTTGGTCTTAACCATCCAGCAGATAAGTATTAAATTGCAGTATAAGAAGTTAAACCGTATCATTATGCTGAGCTGTAAAGGACTCAAGTTCACAACTTCTGACATTGCCAGACATATGGAAAACCCAATACTATTATGGATTACTGGACTATTTGGGAATATTTTGCTGAACTCACACACCTATAATATTTAATTGACAAAACTAAACAAAAAAGGGGGTACAAATGATTGACCATTTTGTATCTGTATATTCAAAATAGTTAAGATAGATATACCACTATATTCTCTTAATTCAATGAATAGAGGGATCTATTCTAATAGTGTTTGTAAATAGAATATCATGTCTGCATCGTGTACAACAACCACTAAGAAAATATGCAATGTATTAATTATTGAAACTGTCCTCCTAATTTGTTTTGAAAATGTCTCAGTGATATTTGTTTCTCAATAAATTATGAAAAAATTCATTCCTGGAAGCAAGAATTGCCCTGATACCAAAACCCAGAGAAGGATTCAACCAAAACAAAGACCTACAGCCCAGTCTCCCTCATGAATGCAGATGCAAATATCCTCAATAAGACACTGTCAAACAGAATACAGCAGATCATGAAGAAGATTATACACCATGAGCATGGAGGATCAATCCCAGAGATTCAGAAATTGATTCAACATATGCAAACCAATAAGCATGATAAACCGTATCGACAGACCCAAGACAAAAATCAAATGGGTCATTTCACCAGATGCAGAAAAAGCATTTAACAAAATCTAATACACAGTCAATGAAAACCCCACAGAAAATCAGTATGTGGCCTTTATCTCAATCTGATAAAAGGCATGTATGTCAAACCAATAGCCAATATCATAATAAATGGACAAAAACTGAAGGACGTATCTTTCACTGTATGCTAAACTAAAGTGAATTAAAGATCTAAATATTAAAATAGGAACACCAAATCTGCTGGGAGAGAAAATAGGTAGAACTCTTGAAGACACTGATATAGACCAAGACTTTATGAACAAAAGACTGATTGCATAGAAAATATCACCAAAAAAATCAACAACTGGGATCTCATCTTATTAAAAAAAAAGTTATTGCACAGCAAAAGAAACCACCAACAGAATGAAGAAACAACCCCATAGTAAAAATTTTTACTGTCCCTCAAAGGACTAATACATAAAATATATAAGGGACTCAAAAAAATTAGACCCTAATTCAAAGACCCAATCCAAAAAATGGCCATCAGATATGAATACATACTTCTGAGATTAGGAAGTAGAAGAGACAAATAATATGTGAAAAAATGTTCGGCATCGCTGGTCATCTGAGACATGCAAATTAAAACAACATTGAGAGTCCATCTCATTTCAGAAAGAATGCTATTGTCAAGAAATCAACTAACAACAAATACTGTAGGGCTGTGGGTAAAAAGAAACCCTACTTTGCCGTTGGTAGGAGAGCTGACTGGTGCGACTACTGTGGAAATCAGTGTGGAGATTCATCAGAAAACTAGGATTGGGATCCCATTTGGCCCAGCTCATCCCTTCTACTGACAAGAAGATAAAGGTGTTGGTTTTGTAGTCATTCACTTATCAGTCTTTATTTCTGTTTATTGTCTCAGTTTCCTCCTTTTTGGACGAAAGTATTAAATTCTGAAGACTCTTTTGCACTCCAAAATCTTTTTCAAAATTTGATGTGACCTTACATAATAGTTACTAGCCTTATGATTCCCTGTGAAGACTGCCATGCCAGAGGGTATAGAGGGCTGGTGACGCAGGTGGTAAAAACAGTTTGCCAATAGACAAAGAAGACAGGAAACGCAAGAGCTTATTTAGACCACTGAGTACACTGTCAATAAGGATAGGGAACCAGTCTCCAAAGAGCAATCACACAGTCACAAGGAACAATTGGGGTTTTATAAGGGGATGGAGATGTGGAAAGGAGCCTGAGCTAGCAAATGTAGACAACTTGGAAATACATTTTTTGGGGAATCCTATTGTTAATCTTTTAACAGTACCTGTAATGTAGTTAAGGTTGCACATCAAAGTATCACATTGTCAAAATCTCTCAGGTCTCAAAAAGGCTCATTAGAGTTGGGCAAGAGTATATGTGCATTTTAACCTTTTGGGGAAATATATAACGTTAGCTCAGGAGAGGACAAGTTTATTTACTTTTTATCTTATGCTGTTTTTAGTCCTCATTGGTGGAGTGTTTCGTGCATGTCCAGCGTGTTGTGGGAAAAACTGTGTTAGCAAGTTTGGGTACTAAGAATTTTAACCTTTCATCACAACACAGTCTTGTGTTGTTTGTCCTTTATCTGAGTACTGAAACTTGCAAATATGCCCAGCTTCAGCACCTTCTGAGCAGAGAATTTTCCAACAAATCTAAAAGACAAATAAGTATATATCTGAACATTTGACTTAACAATAAAGAATGTTAGGGGCAGAAACAATCTAGCCTTCTGGAACATCAGAGACAGCTAAGCAGTTTTGTCTGCTTTTGATTAATTAATAAGCCCAGCATTTCATCACAGTCATTTTTATGAAGATATAGTGATTATTGAGTGTAAACACATGTGATCTAAAATTAGTTCTCTTCTAGTTTTTTAAAGGCTGCATTTTCCAATATCTCTTAACATTGTAGATGAGGACTTTAAAGCCCAACAAAAGCCTGGAATAGAAAGGGTGTAGGTTGGCCTCTGATGATTGAGAGGCTACAGTCCACAGACATGGTTAATATGCATTTAGTCACTTTGATTTTTCCCCTTTTGAACACATGGAGCTGGAGCCAGCCTGGCCACCCCAGGGAGTCTGTAGCACTGATTTTTTGACAAAGTAAGGATATTTTGGCTCCATGGTCATTAGCTTACCAGTCTTTTTTAAACTTTGGTTTATTTTCTGATAACATGACCACAATCCCAAGTGTCACTTAACTATAGTTCAAAGTGTCAAAAACAGCCAGGTGTTTTATATAAGTTTCAAGCTCCACTAATCTATAGATTAGTGGTTCTCAACCTTGGAACCACCTGGGAACTGTTAACACATGCTTGTACTGTTGCCTGCATGCCACCAAAAAGTAGACAGGGAGCACTGGGTTACACACACACACACACACACACACACACACACACACACACACACACGCACCTTGGCTCTAGAACATGAACCTGCCATTTAACTTTTGAAAATATGCTTTGTTCACTTACAGTACTGTCCAGTTGAAATACCTTAGGAACACTCTTTGTTTTTCTAAGATTATTAGATACTAAGGTGTTAGATTTCTAATAGTATGTGTCAACCACTCAACTTCAGTAAAAATTAGAGCTCCATGCCCCCATGTGGCTAATTAGTGACATTGCACCTTATTGGAACAAAATCAGGTGTTACCACCCCAGACTTTTCCCGGACACACTTGGCCCCATCATTAATTAAGAAGGCTGAAAACATTCAGGGACAGACATCTGCCTAGTGTATGAATGAATTGCTAATATAGGGTACATTACACTACTTTCAGCCTTATATTGACATTAATGTAGACAAGTTGCGACTCCCAGCCAATTATGTGACTCCTATTGCCTTGAATGGGTTGTGTATTCAAGGTGTGTGTGTGTGTGTGTGTGTACAAACAAGATGTGAGTCCTTTTGGCCTTAAACCTTCTGTGACACCAGGTTGCGTCATTACAGAATGATGCCACGTACCTTGCCACACATCTGTAATTGCATAGGAGAAGAGTAACATAAGTGATGTTAATAACAGTGAGTACAAGGGCTGGCCTGAGAGCTCAGCTCACTAAAGTGCCTGCTTAGGCAGAGCGCAGTGGTCACGTTCAATCCCCTACATGCCATGCCGGCCGCATCCCCAGGGCATGCTGAGACAGCGAGCAGGACTGGGCATGGTGGTATGTCCTGTAATCCCAGCGCTTGGTAAGCTGAAAAGAAGAGAATCACTATGCGTCTAATCTACATAATGAGACCCTGTAGACCCTATCCTAAATACAGAAAAAATAATAATAATAACAGTGAGTACCATGTACGGAGCACTTGCCATAGGCAGGGCGTTGCTCTGAAACCTGCATGTCTCATTTTCTCGCTTCTTCAGGGCAGCCTCGGTGACCAGGGCTATTACTGTTTTACCACTAAAGGAATAGATGCCTTACCCAACCTATAAGGCATTAAATGACAGTGCTGAGGTTCAAATCCTGATCATCTGAATGTAACACACTCATGCTGCCTCCTCTCCTGCTGTGCACTTAGCATAAGCAGGATTTTCAAGTTCTTTGGACAGCATTAATCTTGATTCGCCAACTTCTTATAATTCTCCAAAGGTACAAAAAGTCCTGAAAATCTTTTTGTGTAAAAGATGACTCATCAGAGCATCTTCTTGGAACCCGTAGATGGCTCTGAAGCATTTGTAACAGAACTTCTAATAAAAGTTACATTTCTTAAGAACGTCTTGGTTTATCTTGGTCTTAACCATCCAGTAGAAAAGTATAAAAAGTAAAGCCATATTAATATGCTGAGCTATAAAAGGTTCAAGTCAACAACTTCAGATATTGTCAGTCCTACGGATAACCCACTACTATTATGGACTATTGGACTAAATTGGAATATTTTGCTGAATTCACACACCTACAATATTTAAATGACAAGGGAATACATATCTCTGACAAAACTAAGCAAAAAAGGGGATACAAATGAAGGACCATTTTGTATCTGTATATTCAAAATAGCATAGATTGCAGCTACTTTCTCTTAATTCAATGAATAGGCAGATTTGTACTAATAGTGTTTGTGGACAGGATATCATGTCTGCATCTTGTACTATGAATAACCACTAAGAAGACAACAATATGTAATGTATTAATTATTGAAACTGTCCTACTAATTGGTTTTGAAACTGTCTCATTGCTATGTCTCAATAAAACTTTTTTTGTCAGAACTAGCAATTGAACTCAGGCCCTTGAGCTTGCCAGGGAAGCATTTATCCTACTGACCTATCTCGCTGGCCTCTCAATAAAACTATTAAAAAAAGAACTTCTGATAGAAGGCCTATTTCACATCACTCATCCTTTCAAGGGCCAGCTGGGCCCTGTGAGTATCTGCTGTGCACATAGCATTCTGGGAGACCCGAAGCAAGAGTTTCCTTCTCCTGACCTTACTTTCCTTGTCTATAATACACATCAAACTAAAGATACGTCAGTTCTATGATCCAATTGAAGAAAGGCCTAGAAATTGGTTAAGGGGGTCTATCCTACCCTAAAATTGTCTAATTGTTTGATCACAACAATTTGGCAAATTCCACTGGGTACACAAAAGTAAAGCTAAGCTAACTCTTGTACCCAATGGCCCAACTCTGCCACCATGGATAGCATCTTAAAAAAAAATAAATAAGTTGAGTTGTGAACTTTGAAAAGTTGTATCTTCATCTATTTTATATTTAGACCACTTCATGCAAGACATAACCAATAGTAGGTCCTCTGTAGATATGTAGGAGGAAGAAAAGGGAAAATGGATGGCCAGATAGAAAGGTTAGAAAGATGGATGGGTAAGATATATGAATGGGAGGACAGATACATGTGATTGCGTCAGTTGTATATTTTGTGGTGAAAAATTGAAGTCTTAGCCAGTGTTGGGTGTACTGATTTTAGGAAATGCTAGATTCCTGCATGGAAAGGTGACACAGGCTCCTGGTCCACTAGGTTTGTTGTACCTAAGAACAGTTGAATAATATCCATCTATTCTAGCCTGGTCATTCATACATTCTATTGAAATGGGCCTGTCAGGCAATGCCACCTTCTGACTCTTCTGTGCTTCCTGGTCATACTTGTCATAACACTTTTGTCTTATATCCATAACCTTATTTTCCATTTCTTGGCCCCATGCCATGCAACCATTCTCCCTGTCGAGGCAGGGTGGTGCTTGGTCAGAGGTATTGAAGACTTGCTTTGTGAGTCTTCCTATTGCCTGACCTTGGGGATAGGTATAAAAATGAACATTGGCCTTTTAAGGACACCATCAATAATATTAGATTTATAGAGCCTGCCTTTTGAAAAGGCCCCGATAAAAGCAGCATGTTCCCATTTGCATTCATGAAAGGCACTGATAAAAGAGTTGTCACATTTTTATATAGGTGGGATGCCTAAGTAGGAATGCATGAGCCCAACGAGACCTGGACTCTCTCGCCTATCTACCCTGACCTGGGGCACGTTGTCAGGGACCTGAGCAGTAGAACATCCTCAACATTTAATCCCTCCCATACTCTACTCCTTCCCAGGACAGCCCTTTCTGTTGCCTTCTCTCTGGGTCTGGGTTTCCTTCAGTTTCCTAGACAGAACTGAGCCCATCTCCTTTCCTAGGGCACGAAGAGAAGTCTGAGAACATGGGAAAAGCTGGGACTTGCTGTGCCACATGCAAGGAGTTTCACCAGATGAAGCAGACGGTGCTGCAGCTGAAGCAGAAGGTACTGCTGAGCACGTGGGAGCACTGACGGGTAACAAAAGGAAGACTTGGCTGAATGAAGGGCAGGAAAGCTTAAGGTCAATATAAAAATAAATTATCTATGTTGCACATTCACTCTGGTTGATGACAACTGGGTCTGGACTCAGGATGCTTTCCCACCCCTGAGCTGGCCATCTGAAAGGCAACGAAATGCAGTGACAGAAAAGAATTGAAATGGTTCTCAGAATAGACCCTGATAAGGGGCACAGAGAGAGGGTAACACTGTGACTACTGCAATTCCTTGTGAAATGAATATACAGCCTCATGGAAGCACATAGGGCAGACTATGTGATTTTATTTTATCTGTGCTCTAGCGATAGAGAACACCCTCTTTTAAACTCCTGTAGTCTTAGGGCTTTCTTCAATAACTTTTTCATATTTAAAAATTACAGTTTGCACTTTGAGCTATGTGCCTGTAGGGAAGGAGTACACAGTGTCACCAAGGGTGAGGACTGATTTGCTCTATGAAGGGCTTCATGGTGCCTGGTAGGGTTCCAGTTCTCTAGTCACATCATCATGCTGTGAGTGAGGAACCTGTGATGGATCTGGTGACTTGACTTCGCAATGATCTGAACCCAGCTTGCCAGTCTTTATGTACCTATGGTCAGTCCATTTGCTAGCTTGTCAGCAACTCTGAAATTGCTCTTACACTGATAAAACATAAACTTACTGGTTTGTTTACCTAATTGCCTCAACTCAAGTCTCTTAGTAGATCAAAGAGGTGTATTTAATCTGTTTAACTTTGGTGACCAGTTCTTTTAAAGGGCAAAAGGGTAAACATGGGAAAAAGATCTCTTTTCCATGTCCAACAAACTAGCAGCTGGCCCCTAATGAGAACCACAGCTACCTGTTAAGCAAATCAACAGACTAAAAAAAAAGTGTCTTTCCAGGGCTCTTATGCTTGATTGGTGAAGATGTGAACTTTAGTAGAGGCATATATGCATGTATTGTATAAACAAGAGTGAAATATAGATAGGACCTTAAATAGCTTATGATCTGACTAGGAGGCCGAGCAGAAAACATTGTGTTGTATGCCAGTAAAAACACTGAGTTATAAATAAATACATCTCACATAAATATCTATCAGTTAAGCTTGAATTGATGCTGTTATTTATTGAGTGAACCCAAAAGAGGATACATGAGAAATTTTCATTTTCCAAAGGATCAAGGCTTAGAGAAGGCAGGTGATCATTATCTCAAGGCATAAAGCTAAGTTACATTCTCTTTCCTTTCCTGGAAATAACCCACAAGTTTTAAGGAAATCCTCTCTAGTCAGAGTGATCTTTAGGAATAGAGTTAAATATCACACGTTGTTCAGAAATTCATATGCTAAGTTTGGCTTTCCTTTAACCTCTGGGTGAAATTTTATGATCCATCAAAGTTTAAAAGCTTGTCTTAAAACACCTTCAAAAACCATGCTGTAGATCTAAATGGGTAAAAATCCCTTAGGTCCAATAATGTTCATGCAGTAGGGTTGGACTAGAGTTGTTCCCAGCCTTATGCCAAATTCTCCCTACAGATGCATCATGACAATTCTGAGTTAGTCCTGACATTCATGGAACATTACGAAAAGCAATTCATTTTTAAAGGTACCTGTTGGAATGTGTTGCATTCTGCAGTTCATAAAGTAGTTTTATAGCCATAATCTCATTTAATTTTTACCATAACCTTGTAGGAAAGATGCTTATATTCTCAGGGAGGTAAAGCAACTGCCCAAAAGGCAAGACCAGACCTAATAGCAACTCTTCTCACTTCTGTGCTGGTACTTGGGAATCACTTGGTTCTAATATCAGCTTGGTGCTGAAAGTGCCATCTGTTCAGCTCCCAAAAAAACATGGGATAGCAGCCCAAATAAATATTGGCCAAGAACTAAGTATTAGGTGTCCTGGATAGTGGCCAACCCACAGTATTAAATGGTGTGTGAACATGTTGAACTGCTCTATGAGTATACAGTTAGCACAATTCCAACTGTGGGAAACATTCCCCATTAAATGGCCTGGATTCTTCAAGGGATAAATTATAAAGAAAAGACAGGTAAAGTAAAAACCTGCAGAAACAAGGAACTTAAAAGATCTATTAAATGAGTAAGGTTAAACCACATTATCTAGGTGTGCATTTTTGGGTGATAAAATATTTTTTAAATACAAGAAGTAATAGAAATCAAGATAGTGCTTAATTCTGTTAGGAAGGGAGGAAATTTGGATGGGATACAAGAAAAGGAAATCTGGAGTAACTGGCAAAGTTCTCTCATACCTGGTGTTCCATGAGCCTTTGCTTCCCACCTAGCCTGACAGGAGTTGAAGGGAGCTCAGTATGATTCCCCAGCATGGGCCTGTTGGGACCCTGAGATCAGTATTTATTGGCTACCTCATAATTTTAAAAAGGGAGCAGACGTAGCAGGAAGGGCCCTGGGGAGCAGCTACTGAGCCCCGCTACCTGCTATTCTCATCAGCAGCCCTACTTGCAAAATTTGTGAATACAGTGCTATGCACCTGGTCATGTGGTCTGAACTTCTTGATTGTAGACATGAAGAAGGGAAGCTGAAAGGGTAAGAGGACTCACCTGAACTCACCCAGCTACTTAGGAACACAGCCAGAAGCAAGCCTGAGTAGACCAGTGCTGCTGTGTCTGACAGTGGTGGACAGTGGTTCACATATGTTAAAGATGTCACCATTCGAACCTTGTGGCAGCCCTTGTTGATGGATGTTACAGCACCTGTCTTATAGATAAGAAGATTACATGCCACGAGTAGAAAGTAGCAGGCCTAAGATTTTAATGCAAGTCTGACAGAACCCACAAATGGTTTACATGTTTTAGTTTTTCAGCTGTCAGGAGATAATCTAATTGGACCAATCTTCGGCTGCCAGTGTTGGCCAACTGGCCTATAGTTGGAAGAAATTCACTTATACTTCCCTCATTGGTTTACTCCAAGACTCCAGATACCCACTTTTAGGTTGGAAGTCATCTATTGCCATGACAGTGTTTTGCCAGCACTGCTTTAAATAAACCCCAGATCACAGTCATGTCCTAATGGTGTCTGAACCAGTCCCTGATCTGAAGTTGTACAAAGTTGTCTTTCTTTCTTTCTTTTTTTTTTTTTTTTTTTTTTTTTTTTTTTTTTTTTTTTTTTTTTTGTCTTTTTGAGACAGGGCCACACTATGCAGTTCAGGCTGGCCTTAAGCTTAATTTGTAGCTCAGGCTGGTCTTGAACTCACAACAATCCTCCTGCCTCAGCCTCCCGAGTGTACAGGCATGCGCCACCATGCCCGGCCAAAGTTGTCTTTCAAATTACACCAAACTCTTATTCTTAGCCACCTCTACTGGATTCCGAGAAATGATCACGGGGTACTTGATTGAATGACACCTCTGGCAGAGTGCCTGCCGTGCCTTATATCTTTCACACTAAATCTCCTAAAATGGGAACAAACTTCTATCTAGAAAATACTTGATGGTTGGGACTCTCTTAGCTCAAAGATCTGCAAGGTTTTCCTCAACAAAAGATTCTGAGACCTCCCCTACAAGTCTGGGGTACTGAAGCAAGAAGATAGCAAGTTCAAGTGTAGCCTGAGCAGCTCAGCAAGCCCCTGCCTTGAAATTAAAAAAGTTTGAAAAGGAAAGAGAAAAATTTAAGTCAGTACTGTGACTCAGGGCTCAAGTTCCAAAACCACAAAGGAAAAAAAAAAAAAGTCCTAAGAATAGTCCTTAAGGAAGACAGAGCTGAAGATTAGATTCCTGGAGCTTTCTGCTACCAAAGTATCCCTATACCTGCACTGAATGGATCTTAGCAGGCCTGAATTCAGTTGGAACTTCAAGTGGGAAGATAGAAACCTTGTTGGGGAAATTTCTACCTAGGGCTCATCCTGGCCCAAATCAGACAGGACAGTTGAAATAAAGCTAAGCCCTCTTAACTCCAGGCCAGGCAGATAGTCTGTGTTTTTATCTTGTAAATAGAATTTTGGGTGCTTAATTAAGGGGCTACTGGGATATGGGATTAGGGCAGTCATCTTGCAGAGAAACCAGAAGAATTCATTTTCCCTAAGACAGAGCAGGTAACAGTAGATGCCAAGGGGCATACTGTCATGATAGCATTTTTGCATAATACTGGACTTCTTCTGGCAAGAATGTCTGCCTCTGTGACTAAAAACAACCATCAGCTTTCAAACTATATCAAGAAGGCTGGGGATTGGAGAGATGGCTCAGTAGAATAAGCACTTACCTGGCAAGTGCAAGGACCTGAGTTCAATCCCCGGTTGCACAAAAAAAAGAAGAAGGCTGCACACCCAGTATCTGCCCAGCAACGGAGTGGGGTCTTGGCCATCAGTCTTTAGCAGAACTGTGCTTTCTTTGTATGGGAATACTACAAACAATCAAGAGGCTGTGCTAGCGACAAGGACTTTCTGAAGCCTACTGAGAACTTCCCGGTCAGTAGATCTTTCCAAATCTACTTATACTCATTCATGATACAGAACAACTGAGGTTCAGTAGCTGTGTCCTAGTCTCCCAAGGCAGAGTGGCACATGGCAGAGGGCATCAGTTCATGTTGGAAGAAAATAGAAACGAGCAAAGGGAAGAGCAGCACCAACGGCCTCTTCTTTCCTTATAAGCAAGCTACCCTGGGGCGGGGATGTAAAACTCACCCACAACGTCCATGGCCTCCTCTTGCACAGGATGAGAATGTTTACAAAGTAAGGACCTTGGCTCCCTGCTGAGTCACTTAATTAAACTTCTAAACTTCTCAACTTGATACAGTGTATCAACCAGTACAATCCACCCCTTGTCAATCTGACAACCAGACAGTTTCTTTAAACGTTTTCAGATACAAAGACATGCTTATTGTTAATATTTCACAACTTGGACATTATAACATAGGTTTAACAATCCTTAAGAACCAATATTAAGTCTATCAACATAGTATTACGTTAGAACCAGAATATTTTGCCCGGCACCCCGAAAGACTGGTGCATAATTCTTTATGTGAAAGGCATTTAGTCTATCTGCAACAGTTGCCAAAGTCCTAACAGTTTCAGCATTGCTGAAAAGATAAACACTTCCAACATTTAATAGCACAAGAAAAACATTACCGTTCCAAAAGGTACAAACAGCAGGATACAAAGCATTGGTACCCAAGTAAGTCACAAATCCCACAGAGCAAACATTAAGTCCTATAATTCCATTTTCAACATCCCAGAAAATCTGTGCAAAATTGTGAGCACCACATGGCTCCAGCCCTATGACACTTCTGCTGGTAGCTCCCATAGCTTTTCTCTGGGGCTGGCTTTGCTCCCTCCTTGCAGCTTTCCTCAGACAATACACATTCCTGACGTTTTGAAACTTAGGAGATTTCCTCTGAATAAGCTTGTCACTCACAGCTTTATGCACTGCACACCCAGGGGAACATTGCTTAGCTTCCCAGGACTTCTAAAACCTAGGTGGAAGCCTTCTTAACCTCAGAACTCCTGTAAAACTATTGCCACATGGATGATACCAGGGTCCACTGCCAGCTGGAGCAGTAGCCAGGTTTTCTTCTCTCCTGGTGGTAGGGGTCTAATGCCTGGATTGCTGACCACTTTATCTGATTCTGAGGAACAAAATCTCTATGCTACCACCAATATGGAACTTGGTGGGGCTGTTGCCTCCATTCTGGAACATGGCACTCTGCAGCTTTTTCCTCAGAGTAAAGGCCCTCACCCTTGCAGTTATCAGGCTCCAAGGGCAAGGGGACCCACTGCCTATTGTGATTCCCTCAGGATATCTTTTCTACTCTCCTGTTCCTCCTAAGCAATGGAAATCTCAGCTCTATTTTTTCAGTCCATGGCCCTCCTGATGCTTCCTTTCTGGCCAAACTCACATTTTTAAATCATCCTTCCAGGCTGTTTACTTTTGATTCCTAACATAAATCTGATTAAAAGCACCCAACAATAGCCCTGCCACTGCATCACCATTTGACTGCCTTGAACTTTTCTTTTGCCAGACTAACCAGTCCACCTAGTCCACCGCACTTAGTCTCAGGGAAAGTCTCTGGAAATGAGCAAAATGCAGATAAACTTTCTGCCAACCCATAACACAGATCATCTGGAGTCCAACAACTCATGCAGTCCTTCCCAGCAGAAATCTCCTCCCCAGCTTGGTCTTCACACGCAGATTTCTATTGGCACTCTGGTTTTCTGAGCTCTGACCAGAGTCTTCCATACAGAATAGCCAAAGGCATTCTAATGCTTCTTTTCTAGGTTACATCTCCAAACTTGTGCTAACTCCTCTTTAAGCTGTTCCCAAAAGCTCATAATCCACGTGATCAGGTATATAGTCACAGCAACAACTCCACTTCTTCAGTACCAAATTCTGTCTTAGTTATCATTCTTTGGTTGCTAAGGCAAAATACCCAATACCCATAATTAAGGAAGGAAATATTTATTTAGCTCAGTTTGTGAAGGTTTTCATCCATACTCAGCTGGTTTTAAGGCAGAGTGGCACATGGGAGAGGGCAGCATTTCATGGTAGCAAGAAAACAGCAAAAAGTAAAGGGAGGAGCAGCAGCTGCTTATTTTATGAGCAGGCTTCCCTGAGGTGGGGTGTATAGAACGCACACTATGTCCATGGTCTCCTCTTGCACAAGAAGAGGATGTTTACAAAGTAAGAACCCTGGCTCCCTGCTGAATCACTTAATTAAACCTCTCAAGTTGTCACACTGTATCAACCACTACACCCCTCCCAAGCCACAAGACCCTAAATGAAGGTGTTACTTTTCCCTTTTGCCAGTGAGGACATTAGGACTCAGCCCTTGAGTGGTCACACAGTTAATCAGGGAATGTGTGAAGCTCACTTACTCCTACAGTCTTCTGCCTTCCCTGGAATGAGTGGTCCAAATCTGCCTTCCATAGAATTAGTGGTCCAAGAGAGTGAGCAAGGCAGGAGCTTCAGTGCTCCTTAGCCCTCATTTCGGAAGCTGCCTGGTCACCTCTACCATACTCTCTTCATTAGAAACTGCACGCAAAGTCCAGTCCACACTTGAGATGGGAAATTAGCCTCTACTTTTGAAGAAGCATCACTGAACTTACAGACATGTTTCAAACCACCACAGTCACTACTGCATGGGGGTGACTGGCAACTACATTCTTGGTCCTGGTTCCCTGGGCTGAGTGCTCTTTAACCATGTCTTGGTCACCACTGGGGCCACCAAACCAGACACAGAGTGGCACATAGTAGGTAAGTGGTAACAAGCCTGAGACATACAGTAGTTGATTAACAGATTAAAAGTATGAAACACACGGGTTGGATTAATTATGATGATATGTCCGAATGGTGCACGGGCAAGCTAGGTAAGGGAACTCAAGTGCATTGTTTTCCTAGGGAGGCACCCAAGCCTAGGAAGAGGATCTCTGTGGTCCCTTGGTCTCTAACTAGATGTGCTTAAAAAGAAAAGTCACAACAATGCCATGCGCCTTTTGCAGACAGCCTCCCTTACTGTGGGGCCTTTGCTTTCCAACTAAGGTCTCTCCTTTCCTTTGCAGATTGCTTTGCTTCCCAACAATGCTGCTGAACTGGGCAAGTACATCACTGGCAACAAAGTGCTGGCCTCAAACACCTATCTCCCAGGACCTCCTGGCCTACCTGGGGGCCAGGGTCCCCCTGGTGAGTGTGGAGAGGGGCTCAGGGGAACCACCAGGGTAGTCACAAGGGCTGTAGGGGCCCAGGGAGCAGGGCTGTTCTACACCTTCCATCATGAGAAACACAGCACATGTTCCATGTTTACTGAGAGGGCCTCAGGAAGGTGGGCGTCCCAGCCTGAGAATGAATCCATTTACAACTCATACTAATTGGGGAGGAAAGGATGATCATCTTGGGATTAGGTATGATTCTTAAAGATCATTTTAAGACAGTCACCAAGCTACTTTCTAACTGCATGGTAGAAAAATTTGAATACATCCCAAATGAACTGGTATAATCACTGAGTTCTACCAATTCATGGCCCACTTCATTGCCACTACTCCTCAATTCTCTTTCCATCCACCCTTTTCAATCCATTTGCCTTTATTCTTATATCTATCTACATAGTGTTCTTTGTAAGTCAATATTTGAACTGTAATTTAAGATATACCAAATTTTAGCTTATCATTGAGTTTTAACAAATCTATACAACTTTGTAATCAACACCTTGCATCAAGTTGTAGACATTCTCTTGGCCCATCTACAGCCAGTATACTCCCCTCCCCCAGCTCCAGGGACCACTAATCTGCTTTCCTTTACCATAGTTTTGCCTGTTCTAGGATTACACATCAGTGAAATTTTTAGGTTGTGTTCTTTTTGTCTGGCTTCAATTTAGCATATAAGTTTAGAGGTTCATCCTTATTAATTTCAAGAAAAATGATTTGGCTTTTTGGCAATACTAGGGGTTGAATCTAAAGTCTTCACACCAAACTATATTCCCAGTGTCTTTTGACTAATCATTTCATTTAAAAATGCAGTGACAATGTCACAAAAAGTTACAAAATTTTATGTTTTATCCTGAGACCCTCCATAGATCAATGGCTTTTATAATATGAGTAAAGGCATGACGTTAGTGTCAGCAAGTGATTATAAATTGTTCATTGTCTGACCACTAGTTATCATCGCTTAGCAGTGTGCCAAGTGTTTCAAATGATGTACAGGCATTCTGAATAGACAAGAGGGGCCTGGGGATTTGGCTCAGCAGTAGAATGCTTGCCTAGCAAGCTGGAAGCCCTGAGTTCGGTCCTTGGTACCAAAAACAAAACATAAATCTCTCCTGAAAAACAGTTCAACCAAAAAAATACAGTAATCAAAAAAAAAAAAAAAAAAAAACAAGGCAACTAAATAGACAAGAGATAGGTAGTGAGTGCAAACAGAGTACAACAGTTTGCACATGCCCCAAGCAAGCATGTAGATACTTCCTGCTGTGGGAGCTAAAAAATACTAGAAGTTGCGCTCTTTCCCATCTTGTAAAATGGCAGGGTAAAAAAATTGAGAAGCCAGACACTAAAGAGAAGAAACCCAAAGCCAAGAAGCCTTCTTCCAGTGATACTGGTAAAAAGGGAAAGGTGAAGGCAAAAGAACAGTCCAAGAAGGGGCAGCCCCACTGCAGCCAAAATCCTGTCCTGGTTGGTGGAATCGGTAGGTACTCCCAGTCTGCTATGTGTTCCAGAAAGGCTTTGTACAAGAGAAAGTACACAGCTGATAAATCAAAGGTTGAAAAGAAAAAGGAGAAAGTTCTTGCTACAATCACAAAACCAGTCAGTATGGACAAGAATTGAGGTACCTAAGTGATTAAGCTTCAAAAAATGCATAGATACTACCCTGTTGAAGATGTGCCCCGAAAGCTCTTGAGCCACAGCAAGAAGCACTTTAGTCAACATATGAGGAAACTTCAAGCTAGCATCACTCCTGGCACCATCTTGATCATCCTCACGGGGTGTTACAGAGGCAAGAGAGTGATCTTCCTGAAGCAGTTGGCCAGTGGTTTGTTCCTCAGCTCCGGGGCTACCTGTGATCCATTTTTGCTCTAACAAACAGAATTTATCCTCATAAATTAGTGTTCTAAATTTCTTGTGACTGGGCTTCTTACTTAGCCTTAATCATGTTCCTCTACAAAGAACACCAGAAATTTGTCATTGCCAACTCTACAAAAATTGATATCAGCAAAATGAAAATCCCCAAACACCTCACTGATGCTTACTTCAAGAAGAAGCTGTGGAAGCCCAGACACCAGGAGGGCGAGATCTTCAACACCAAGAAAGAGAGATAACAGATTTTAGAGCAGAGTAAGGTGGATCAGAAAGCATTGGACTCACAGATTTTAGCAAAAATCAAAGCTGTGGGCTGGGGAGATGGCTCAGTAGAATAAGCGCTTCCCTGGCAAGCACAAGGGCCTGAGTTCAATCCCCGGTTCCACCCAAAAAAAAAAAAAAAAAAAAGTATTAGTGGTATGACCTTTAAAAAAAAAAAAATCAAAGCTGTTCCTCAGCTCTGGGGCTACCTGCAATCTGTTTTTGCTCTGACAAATGGAATTTATGCTCATAAATTAGTGTTCTAAATGTCTTACTAAGAATTTAATTAAATAACTGATACATTAAAAAAAAAGGAAACTAGAAGTTGCTGTAAGCAGTGATCAGGGATTTTGGTCCTTATTTGCCCATAAACAATTGGTAGAATTTGTCCAAGGAGAAAGAGTACAGATAAGTCTTAGGTTAGAGAGTCAGTAAGAAT
The DNA here is from genome assembly GCA_004027165.1 of Ctenomys sociabilis. NCBI lineage: Eukaryota > Metazoa > Chordata > Mammalia > Rodentia > Ctenomyidae > Ctenomys > Ctenomys sociabilis. The sequence goes on along the minus strand of PVKA01003792.1, from coordinate 15,308 downwards.
GAAGCCTCAAAAGCTGGCCAGATAGCTCAACAGACTAAAGCACCTGCTTCAGCAAAGTACAGCAGCTGGGGTTCGATCCCTGGCCTGCCATGCCAGCCCTACCCTTGGGGTGCACTGAGATGGTGAATGAGACCGGGCGTGGTGGTGCGCACCTGCAATCCCAGCACTTGGGAGGCTGAAAACAGAAGAATCACTACAAGTCTGATCTACAAAGTGAGACCCTGTACACCCTGTAAACCCTGCCCTATAGTCATAAGGAAAAAAAAAAAAATCAAGCCTCAGAGTCTTTCCCATACATAGGATTTGTGTATCTTCAATATTTACTCTCCATCCATCATAGGTGCCCTGGGTCTCACTATGAATAAAGAAATGGCCCAGGTCTTTGGTTTGTTCCCTTGCTCACTCTATTGCCTTGTGAAACTCTGTTGTGGCAGAGTTTTCTCCACAGTTGCCTCACACAGGCAGGCTCTTGCTGCTTCTAAGAAGTCTGTGGTCTCTCCTTACACACTGATTCCCAGTGCAGTGTTCTTCACCCTTCTATAACAGAATGCTCTTGTTTTACTTCCCTGGAAGAAGTTCATTACCAGGTTAGTCAACCTGTTTGACCAAGGACAGCCACAGGAGCCGGGGAGCCATTGACTGGATTTAAATAATTGACCTACTACCTCTCTTCTCCAGCTCTACAGTCTGGTTTCTAACATGCATTGAGCTGCCCACAACTCTTCATGGAACAGAGATTGAGGATGGGTGAGCTTTCAGAGTGAACTAGTTCCTTATGCAGAGAATTTCTTATTTCCTACTTCTAGTGCCTTTGATGTCCCCCATCAAGATGTAACAGAGCACCTAGAAAGCTAATACATTTTCCTTACTTTTAAATAAAAGTTCATTCTAAGCACTGTGATCAATCACAGGTTAGAGCACCAATATAGGACTGATTAGGTACAACAAATACTGTGAAAAGGAAGGAAATTGGTCAATGGGAAGGAAAAACTGGGATGAGGAAAAGGACAAATGAAAGAAGTGAAACAAATATTAGGGATATATGCAGAATGATTTGGATAATTGTACCACTGATTTCTGCTGGTCTTTTGAAAAGAACAGTAATAGCTTAATTTTTTTCACTCTGATTTTTTTCTTCCTCTTTTGAATGTCTTATAACTTATTTGTTGTTTTTTTCTTTAAATAAATCTTACACATTTATATCTGGTAATCTGAACAACTAACTTGAAGTTCTCCCCAGGACACTGTAGTCACTCAGTAGCAATGTATCTTCTTGGGGAGATATAAAATTTCATCCCTCATAGTCATGACATAATCTGTGATTGGGTGTTGAGGGAAAGGCCAACTGCCTCAAAACATGGTATTTTAAAGAATGTGATTTCATCAGTAGATTAATCCACTTTGATAAAATTAAATCTCTCATGATCCAACCACTTCCCAAAAGCTCACCAGCAACCAACACTTTAACACTGTGATCCTTTTGGGGAACATATAACAACCCACTAGCAGTTTTGGAGAATTTCTGTTTATGCAACTTTTAAATTTATTGATATTTTCATCAACTATGACCAATGTGGTGATAATCCTATAAAAAATGTATCTCTAAATACTGCATTTATGTCTATTTGACTTTTTCCCTCTAATTTCCATCTTGCTGCTGAAATTGTCCATCTTTCGAGGTGAGCCATCTATCCTTTTCCACTAACATGATTTTTGTTTGCTTGTTTGTTTTTTGTTTTGGCAGAACCAGGAATTGAACTCAGGCCCTTGCGCTTGCCAGGGAAGCACTTATTCTACTGAACCATCTCCCTGCCTTTCCACTAGTATGTTTATAATGATAATTATTGTTATTTTAAAATCCCTGATGGAGCCTGGCCAAATCGATCAGCAAACTAAAGCATCTTCTTTGGCAGGCACAGGGACAAGGATTCAATCCCGATGTGCTGTGCTGGCCCCACCCCCAACAGCATGCTGAGACAGTGATTGAGATTGGGCATGGGATTATAGGTGCGCACCTATAATCCCAGCACTTGGGAGGCTGAAAACAGGAGAATCACTATTAGTCTTATCTAAGTAATGAGACCCTATAGACCTGTACTAAATACATTTTTTAAAAGAAATCCCCATTGAATAACTCCAGTACCCAAGTCATCTCTCTTTTTTTTTAATTTTTGTTTTATTGAAGTACAAATATCAATGAGATACTTTTAAGATACCTTAAGATGGATTTGATAAATTAATACATTGCAAACTGTTTTCATAATGTTTTGGTATCACAGAAGGTGCATACATGATATTATACTTACAGACATTATTACACCATATGTCTCTTATCAGTAAATAGAGTGAAGCTGTTTGCGTATCTTATTTTTTATACCTGAATTACATCAAAGATTCAATAATTAATACCTTTTATATATTTCTACCTTTATATTTTCCTAGTGGTTGTCCATAGTACTAGAAGCCAACATAATATCCTGTCCAACCACCATTAGTGCAAATCTTGCCTCTCATAGAATTGTGTAGAAGCACAGCGTTATCTATCCCAACTGTACTGTCCATACACACACATCATGATTCTTCCTTTGTATACCCCTTCCTTTGTCTACACCTGTCAAAAATGGGCACTCCATTGTCATTCAACTAATTTAGGTGCTTGAACTCGACACCACAATCCAACACAGTCCAGTATTCCACAACAATGGTGAGTTATCCGAAGAAGTTGTCAACCATAGCCATCTACAGCTCAGCTTAATATTACAGCCCCGCGATGTATCCTTCATTTTTATACTTTTCTGCTGGATGGTTAAGACCTAGGTAGAGCAAAACTTATATACCAACACATGTACTTTATGTTTCTTATGAGGTCAGTGAAGTCCCCTCAAGGTTTATCTTGTAGTCCTGTACCTTATTCTGTAGATCCTTTGTCTGTGTCATCCATGTGGATGAGTCATGGCCAATGCTTGACCAGTTTGCTCTCTGTGAGAGCTTAAGAGAAACTTTTCTCTCCATGTGACTCTCCCCAGGCACACTATAGAACTTCGATCTCCTTCCTCTGTGTCTCCATAATCTCCTTGTTCAGAAAATTTGGAGCTCAACTGAGTTTCATGATGTTGCAGTACAGGTTCTCCTATGTCCTGAGTCTTCGCTGATCTTGAAAGGCTAGGGCCAAAATGTTGGCTGGTCTGGTAGCTCTTCTATTTCTCCAACTTAGATCTGTGAACTTAGGTTGTTAACCATCCAGAATAAAAGCTGATTAGCATCCTGCAGCATATGCCATTCATTTTGCCTTATCTGACTCGATTGATTTTAGTTGTTGTTGTACGTTTCCATTTGTGTTTCTGCTTTTCGCTTCTTATATTAGGGAGACTATACAATATTTACACATGTGTGTCTGGTTTATTTCACTTATGAGTATATGTTCAAGTGGCATCCACTTCAGTATAAATGCTTCGAACTTACCATTCTTAACAGCTGAGTAATACTCCATTATATAGAAATACCACATCTTTTTCAACCATTCCTCATGTGATGGACATCTTGGTTGTTTCCAAGATTTTTCTATCACACATTGCACTGCTATAAACATAGGTACACATATATCACTATGATACAATGTTTTCAGTTCCTTTGGGAAAATTCCCAGTAGGGGGATAGCCAGCTTGAATGGGATTTCTAGTCCTACTCTTTTGAGTCGTCTCCACACTGACCTCCACAATGGTTGTACCAGTCTACATTCCCACCAGCAGTGGAGAAGGATTCCCTTTTCCCCACAACCTCTCCAACATTTGTTGTTGGTTGATTTCCTTATGATAGCCATTCTTTCTGGAGTGAGATGGTATCTCAGTGTTGTTTTTATTTGCATTTCACGGATGACTAGTGATGTGGAGCATTTTTTCATATATTTATTCGCTTCTTTAATTTCGTCCTCTGAGAAGTGTGTATTCATCTCAGATGCCCATTTCTGAATTGGGTCTTTAAATTTGAAGGCCCTCCAAGTTATCTCTTGAGTCTGGCTTTGCTAACTGTTCTATTATTTGACAGTGTATTATTTTGCTTTTGCCTTTTTCATGTGGCTCAAAGTACTTTATTGGATGCTGCATATCATTTGTAGGGGAGCAGTAGAGTATGTAGTAATCCATTAATTGGTCCTTGAAATGGGTGCCCTCATCTTTTGTTGGGGTGTATTTTGTAGTCTAGATTCTCAGGTTCCTCCAGTGGTAGCATACTGTTGCCTTATGCTTAGTGATGTGAGCATACCAGTGAGGTTTTCCGAGTGTTTGCACTCTACTCTGTTTTCAGTAGCTCTTCCACCTCTCTACACTCTTGGCCTTCCCTGGTGGTAGGCTTCAAGTATTTCTCCCTGCTAGAATTGTGAGAACAGAGAACATTTTCAGCTCTCCCACCACAGCTGTCGCCCTGAGGGTGAGCTGCACTAGTGAACCCTGAGATGTGATCTTCTGACCCATGCTCACCTACAACAGGCCTTGTCTGTTGCAAATCTTGGGCAGAACAGCATTTCTCCTCTCCCTATGGGTATCTGTGAAGGGCTGCAGGAGAGAGAGTTTGTTACCCCACTTCAGTGGCTTGAGACTTTTGTACAAAAGCGTTGCAATTAGGAAAATTATAAAGTAAGACTTATTTTAGAAATAATACCAATGTAGAAATGTAAAAGAATGAGTGAAGAGTAGGAAAGATTGGGGAGGGTTATAGAGGGACACTAACTGTGAATAAAGAGTTGAGTCAAGCAAAAGAAAGGCAAAGACCTAACGTATATGCTCAGTGCTTGCTATGTGTGGCCCTATGCTAAGTGCTGTGCATGTGAGTGTCCAAAATCTCATTCAGTACAGCCATTATATAAAGAGTTTTTTTATTAACCCAGTCTTAGAGATGAGAAATTAAGGTTCAGTGGGTACAAGCAACTTGTCTGAGATTCAGATCTACATTTCTCTGACACTAAAACTTGTACTCTTCATCACTATTATCTATGCTATCATATATGATATATGATCTCCTCTGCTGTGACAGAGGAGATAGAGTTATAGTTATAAGTAGCATTGGGGGAGGACTGGTCACTGATTGGGTAAGGAGGTCGTGGAAATAGAAAAATATTGGCAGATTCTCAAATTTCTTTTATGACTGGTAGTCCCTAAAAAGAGAGGAAGATGGGGAAGTCATTTTGATTAGGTTACATTTAAAATTCCCATGGGACACCATTGTGGAGGTATCAGAAAGCAGAGGGGCAGTGCAAAGAGAAGTAGCCACAGCGTCTCCTGCACATGCTCATCTGCCAGAGCCCCTTGCTTGCCACAGGCTGTGAGCTAAGCTAATGAGCTGTTCTTCGATTACAGGCTCGCCAGGACCAAAGGGGAGCCCAGGCTTCCCTGGCATGCCAGGTCCTCCTGGGCAGCCAGGCCCGCGGGGCTCAATGGGACCCATGGGACCATCTCCTGACCTATCCCACATTAAGCAAGGCCGGAGGGGCCCTGTGGTCAGTATCTTATCAGAGATCCACTTTCTGTTCCTGGGAAAAGTTTGTGTCCTATGCCTTTTCCTTCTATTAAACAAGATTCTTGTATATTGTAGGGTCCACCGGGTGCACCAGGAAGGGATGGCTCTAAGGTAAGTTTTAGAGTGATCTGCACAAGCTGGATGTCTGTTTCCACCTACTATGCAGGCACCAAGCAAAGTTCTGTGACCTTCCTGTGTTGCATGTAACAATACTAAAATGTAGATATTCAGGCTGAGTATCCTAAATCCTAAAATCTAAAATATGAAACTTTTTAAACACTGACTTGGTGCTCCAAAATTCAAGGATTTTGAAATATTTCATATTTTTCAAATTATTGGTGCTTCACTAGCAATCTATGCAAAATCCCAAAATCAAAAACATTCCCAAATTCTGAATTCTCCACTGCTTCTGATCCCACATGTTTTGAATAGGAGATACTTGGGCTGTGTGTTTACTTGCAAAACTGGAGCAAAATTTAAACTATGAAATATTTGCAAGTTCGATTCCTGATACTAATTAATTAATTGTGGAATGAACTCTAAAAGCAAATATGACCACCAGTATCATTCCTTAAAAAAATATGATCCCTCTCAGTCTTAAATACACCTCTATTTTATGATACTCACATGTATTTTTCTCACCAATCATCATTGTTTCATAGGGTGTTTTTTTGTTTGCCTCCATGTCTTTAGGATTATTAAGTCAAAATAGAAGTTCTGTGGCATACAAGTGGGTGATTTCACTTTTTAGAGCTTCCTGCCATTGGTCCCCAAAAAAGAAGTCAATGTGATACTTTAAAAAGTTTCTATTATTCTACATCCTGCCTAGAAACACTTGTCAGATGTGGTTTGAACATGGGTGAGGAAATCAGCAGGAAAAATGCTGGGTGGGAATATTTCTGTTCATATATGAAGTCCCGCAAGTCCAGCTTTGTTCCTTCATTCCTTCATTTATTTCCTATAAAAAGTATAGTGTTTGCTTTGTGCAGAGAAATGGCTATGATCGATGAGTGTCCGAATAGACTGTGGTAGTGGAGTTCGTATCATCCAGAACACTAACCCTGGCTTTCTGCTTTTAGGGGGAGAAAGGAGCACCTGGACCCAGAGGGTCTCCTGTAAGTGGCGCTACCTGTCCTGCTTCCACATGGGAATGTTCTCAGTGATGCAGCTCTTATCCTTAGAGAGCCCAAAGTGGGTCCTCACAGCGCAAGTCAATCAGAACTCTGGTTAGGAAGAGCATCGGGAAAGCCCTTACCAGCTGGCTTTGATCATTTTCAAAATTTGTTTTCCATTGCTGCTTTTTCTTTTATCATAGTTAATCTTTATGTGGAATGCATTCTATAAGTCCCATTATGCTATGTGTCTGTTTCCAGTACAGTGTTTCATAATATATCTTCGAGAACTAGAATAGAAAGCAATGAATTTTCAGACTTGGAATATAACCAGTACAGTCTTACTAGGTCAAATGCCCCACGCCTTCACAAAGGTAAGAGGTGCACAGGGCTGCTTGAGACCTAAGAAGGGATTGGCTGCATGTGTCAGTGTCTAGGAGGCTCAAAATGGAAATTAGTAATACCAAACAGTACAGAAAAATGCAAATAATTCTACTACTTCTGAAGAAATTGGTGTTGTATCTGAACAGAGATGAATAGCTGTGGCTGCAGAGGCAGGAGGTCTCAGCTCTTCCACCTGTTAGGCACATCTCTTAGCATCCCTGGGCATTCATGCCTCACTTGTGCAGTGTCCGTAGAGTAGTCTGTTCTGCCACTCTTTGAATACTTATTGTGAAGATCAAATCATAGCAAAATACCATGCCTAAGGGCTTTGCGGTATGAACTGCTGCTTCTAAGGTACAATAACAGACATAACAGGGATAGCAACAGTTTCACCTTTAAATTATAACAGGCCCAGAATATGCATATTTATACATTTTTATCACACCTCGTCTTAGCCCTACATGGAAGTGAAAGCTATACTACATAATGATGAAGGATGTCCAGTGAATAGGAAAGTTAGGAGCCTTTTGTTTTAACCTTTCCTAGTAGTCCAGTATCTTTACAGCATTCTTTCATACTCCTTTGGCCTGCCATTATATAATGAAGCAACCATCTTATAAGCATTTTAATTTTTTTGTGAAAGAACAGACATTTTGGAGTATTTATTATCCTCTAAACCGTTTACCTATATTAAGTCATTTAAACCATGACTTCTGAACCTTATGAAACTCCATGATGTTGGTTGTTGGCCTCGATTTATAGATGGGAAAAACTAAAACTCAAAGACATCAATTCCCTTTGCCAGGGACCACACAGCTTGCAGGTGAGAGTTGGAGTTTGAACCCAATAGAAGCTCAGCCTCCTAACCACTATGCCACTATTCTCATAAGCATCTTCCAGATTTCTTCAGAAAGTCACCCGTGAGGGTTACTCTTGTATTCTTTCATCTGCCAGCTTTGACATAACCTAGAATTAGGAGAGAGAGTATGTGACTGTATCAACAGTGTTCATAGTTGATACGGGGACCTAGAAGACAATGTCAGCTATCCTAGACTGCTATCATAGTCATATCATAGTCATACTTAGCCCATTTGTGACACAGAGTTACTACCAAGAAGGGAGTTGCCAGCAAGCAACAGGAGCAGCAGATCACAGAGCCAGGGAGTCCATTGTTGCCACGGGGTGAATCTATTGTAAACTGCAGCTTCGATTCTTCCCACTGTGCAGGGACCACCAGGTTCTTTCGACTTCCTGCTCCTTATTCTGGCTGACATCCGCAATGACATTGCTGAGCTGCAGGAAAAGGTGTTCGGGCACCGGACTCACTCTTCGGCAGAGGAGTTCCCTTTACCTCACGAACTTTCCAGCTACCCAGAGACCATGGACTTCAGCTCTGGAGATGACTACCCGAGAAGAACTGAGGCGAGAGACCTGGAAGCTCCCAACGACTTTCAGCCCTAGCAAGTTCCACATGTTCACACCAGCACAAGAGAGGAGCACCTTTGCCTGCGGTTAAAGCAGCTGAAGAAAAATTCCTGCAGACATAGAAAGAGACACTTTCATTTTCTTAATTCCTTCCCTACTTCTTACTTCTCTTCTGAATGATCTTTTCAGACTACCCTACTAAAGATGGGAGGGAGGAAGTGACAAATGTATGCAATGTTTGCAGAAAGTTAGGACTGTTCTTTGGCATCTTATTTTTCTTTAACATACTACTTTTTCAAGAGCTTCTGGATTTTGGAGCTAGGTACTCTTGCCACATCTTAACATTGGGCACGATACAAAAAAAGAAAAGGGAAAGATAGCAAGGTGAGGTCTAAGAAAGCTTGAGTCTAACTTTGAAAACAGGACAGGAAAATGGTGTCATGCTCCACATTTGTCCCCAAATTAGAGCTCTTCAATTACAATGGAGTGAACAGCGTAAAGATTAATCTTGATGGACAATTCTTTTTCCTTGTCAATCTAATAGATGCTACATATTCTATTCTGTTATCCAACCTTATTTCCCAAATTTTTCTATAAGGAGAAAATTAAAGAGCAGAGATTGGGAAGCTAGAGAATTAGTTGTATATTTATTGTCATATAGGTTGCCACATATTAAAATTCTAATATGATTAAGCTAAGTGTGCATGCCATGCTTATCTATAAGAATCCTTCATGGAGAAGAAAATTCCCCTGGCTCTAAGAATAAAACTCCCTTTTCAAAGATAATAAGGGAATTAAATTCTCCAATTCATACTAGGACAGTGGAGTCCTGGTTGCCAGGTTGTCTTGAAACTGTTTGATGAAAAGTATGGTCCTGCTCCATAAATTAAAAGCTATTTGTTAAATAAGGTGGCTGACTCTTAGGGAGGAGCATGGAATTCCCTGCTCTGACCAGGTGACCAGAGGTGCCATTGGGTCATGTTCCAGGCCAGTTCATGTACAGTAAACTGGAAAGAGCTGTTGGCATGGGTCAATGACAGAGGAGCCAGGGAACCCTGGGCAAGACTGCCCTGAAACCAACTTAGCAGAGGCAGGTAAATTTGCTTCTCTTAGGCATTAGAAGTCCTTGTCTTGAGCCAGCAAGCTTGCCAGCATACTGGGAATAACACACTGTTAAGAGTTCTATTTTATGAAGGAGGAAAAATGGTTTTCCTTGCTTGGCAAAAAAATTTCTTTCCAATACTTCAACTTTTCCTTAATTCAGTTCAAATTCCAGATCTTTCAATACTTCTGCTTGATTATTTCCCTCAATAATGTGGAAAGCTGAAAAAAGGAGGTACATTTACTCATCTGACATGAAGTTCTAGTGTCTTCTCAGAGCACTTCTGGGTCCCAGAAGGAAACATATTCCCATCAAGGCCTCCTTGGGGGTCTGGGGATTTAGCTCAGCAGCATATAAGCACCTGCCTGGCTAACTGAAGGTCCTGAGTTCAATCCCCTATACCAAAAAAGAAAAAAAAAAAAAAAAAAAGAGTCATTGGCTCTGGGACAAGCCAAAGGACTGAGTGTTCTCTATATTGTTGGGGAGCTCTTGGTTTCGGTGACAGCTTTCAGGTTTGGTGTGTCTGCTTTCTCCCTGGGCACACAGAGCAACTTCTCTTCCTGTTCAGAGGACCCGAACCCTTACATTGATCATCACATGCACTCATTACAAACTGTCACAGCAGGGTCTCTCTTTCTCATCCTGCAACACACCCTTGTATCTCTTAGGGGACTGCATTTGACTTTTTGCCATATCCTTTGAACCAGTCATTTGCTTACCCTGTTGTGACAGCTTGTTGGAAGAAAACCACCACCGCTGGGTTTGCATGCCTTTTTAAGTCTTCTTAAAGAAGTGGACAGGATCATCCACAAGCCTCCAGGAGCGTCGGGCTTCCTTCCCTCCTTCTGCCATGTTGAAGATGTGCATAGCTGACTCTCATGAACACTTGGCTCCACTGCTTAATCATAGCTGGTCCCCAGTGACTGACTGCCAGCATTTGGAGACAGACACACCAGCAGTGCCTGTTGTCTGTCACCCATGCCCCCTCAGTCTCTCTAGAATCTGACTCTCACCACAGGTGACCTCACCAGCCACAGGTCCTGGAGAGATGAACTCAGCAGCTATTGAATCCCACCTGGACGTTAGGGACCTGCCCACTTGAACAGCACCATATATGAAGGGTGTGGACACATGAATGTGCAGAAAGAGTCTTGCTCCATGAGGGATGGTTAGATTCATCTTTTTTTAAAAAAATAAGCAATTTAATTGCCTATGTTTTTTCTTGACTGTGAGTTCTATTTAGAAATACAATCTTTATTGTCAAATGAAAGCAAACTGCATGTTTGGCCAGAGGCTAGGAAAATATATCAAAAGAATGAGCTAAAAGTGAAAAATATCTGGGATTCATGAGATTAATTTAGATAACAATCTCCAGCAAAACAGAAAATAACCTGTATTTTATAATCTTGATCTGTTGTACCAGATCAATTTAGAAAATTATTAATGCTCAGTTTTTCAAAATTTAGACTACTGCAAGGACTATGTACTCTGTATGCCCAAATTATATATTTCAAAGATAAACCATCACAAGGCATTTTTATTTCTAATATAGCTTTTAGTTATGTATATAAAACCAGTGAGCTGCTGTCTTAAACAGGACTTATGCTCAAAGCAGAAGGTAAAAGCATTTTTTAGAGAGAGTAAAAATTTGCTACAACTTATGAAATCATTTCCTATTTCACAGAGGAAAAAGATCCTTCTACACATTCTTGACACTTTAGTAAAAATGTTGACATCAAATTTTCACAAGCAGTGATAATGAAAATATGCTGCTGAAATAATAGGGCGTACATTTTAGTTTAGGAAAATCCTTCCCTTCACTGTTCCAGATGGAAAATTTTAAACTTTTATGTGCTCAAAAAAAAAGAATTTGTGGGTTGAGAAAACAAAGAGAAAGCTGCCTTTCCTCACCTTCTGTGTTAATTCCCAACACCTGCCTCAGAATTAGTTCACCCAAGAAATCTCTGTATGAATGCAGATGATAGTTATGTCTGTTCCCCAGCACACAGATAATAGATGCCCTTTGGCACTAAGGGTAAGCAAGGAGTATTATCTCAGCAAGCAGCAGGTCCAGACAGTACCTGGGTGGTTGTGTTCCCTCCAAAGTTCCCAACCACCTTGGCCTTGCCTTGGGATGACCATGACAGTCACATAGGTAAAGCCTTTCTCCCTCCCCAGGCACAGGCACCCCAGTAGTTCAGCAGCAGATCTCTGTCATATTTTGTCTGTCACTGTCTTCTCCCATGCAGGCTACCCCACAGACACAGTCTCAGCAGCCTGATTCTGCAAGCTGATCTTCCAGGGAACCTGCTTGAAAAGTTAGTCACGAGAGTCCGGGCCTAATAATCAGTAAAATAGAGCATCTAAAGTCATTAATCATGAATTTGGGGAAATTGATGAAATTTTTCCTGGTGTAGTCAGCATGTATGTTTCATTTCGCATCCCATAACGCATCCAAATGGAAAAATAATTTTCCATTTGGAAAAAAGCACAGTGATCATTGTTGTTGAAGCCTAAAATCCTGAGTTTTACATGGTCCTTCTATGAAAGTTGCCACTTTAAAGAAATCATAGAAAAGGACTCTTTTATAGCCTATCTCTCAAGGGTCTCAGCATCCCTTGCCAAATTCCCAAAACAAGGACCCTGAGGAATTCCATGTGTATTGTGAGAGTTTTTATTTCCCCGTAACTAGTTTATACTTCAATAGCTCAGCTCATTATTTATAACAGGTCACATAACAGTCAAGCTAGTATTCAAACTGTTACAAATGTGATATTATGAAATACTTTTTATAATTGTATATCCTTAATAACAAAATTATTTTTCTTATGTGGCTCTGCTGTGTTTTGTACTGACACCCAGTGCTGTGGAAGGACTCATCCTTTTACCAGGTGAATGTAGGAAGATGGAGAGGGGTCTGGGGAGATAGCTCAGCAATCTAAGCACCTGCCTGGTAAGTGCAAGGACCCAAGTTTGATGACCAGTACGCCAGCTTGATGCTGTGCTGGCCCCAGAACCCCAGGCTATGCATTCTGGCCCCAAACCAGACATGTTGGTGCACACCTGTAATCCCAGTGCTGGGGAGGCCGAGACAGGAGGATCACTCTGAGTTTGAACTGTGTAACAAGACCCTGATAAATAAACAAAAAGAAGAAAAATGAAAAAGAACATTTCTCAGCAGTTGGACTCTGTGTTCTGGGTCTTCCACTTCCTGCATCTAGAAGTGATCTCAAAAGTTGGGTCTAAATCAAATATTAAAGACCGAGATGCTACTGAGTCTGGGTACCAAAGGCCCCTCCCTCTCCTGTGTGGATCCTGTAGGTCCCCCAGAATGAAACTTTTTGAACTAAGAACTCTGTTGGACTCCGTAGAAGTTGGCTTTATTGGAAGTGCTTAAAGCTCCCAAAAACAAAGCCTGAAACAAGTCCTGCCCAACCATCTTCCCATCACCGGGGACCCAGCTGTGGCTGTTTTGGATTGGGGAATCTCACATAAGATTGGGGAAGGGGGGTAAAAATAAGCTGAATAGAGTTGGGAAGAGAAAGCCCCTTGAGCTGGTAGCTGGAGTCCCCTATGTCTGGAGAAGAAGGGTTTCTTCAACTGGGCCATAGAGAAGGAGGAATGATTTAAAAAAAGAGAACATTCCTTTTAAAGAATTGTAGCCATCCTTGGCAATGCATATTTAGCATCCTGAAATGAACCTATTAAATATGTATGTAGTTAATAAGTTCCATGGTGGGCTGAGCACTGTGCTGTGTAGCACAGATGCAGTGCAGACCAAAAAGGTCATAGTTCTCCTCCCCCTCAGGGATCCTTCCAGACAAAATAATCACATAAAATGCAGCTAGCAACTGCAATATGCTCAGTGAAGGCAAGGTGCTGGGTGCTGGCGAGCCAGTGTGCCTGTCCTGGGCTCTCCAAGGTCTGTCCCTTCTAGAATCCCCCAGCACAGCGCTGACCATGACAGCACTCACACCAGCCACCTGAGATCATCAGAAAAGCTTCACAGTGCTTGAGGTACAGTAGTATATATAAGATTCTGGAAGGCTGCTTAGGACTGTATCATTTTTTTTATCCCTCTTAGCTGGGGAACAACCTCCCTTATGGCCTCCTGACCGTGCAATCAGTTGGTAATGTTTATGCTGTGGTCAGGATTCCCAGCCCAACTAGAAGTTTCTTTCTTCCCAGCCAAGACACAAGTTTTAAAAGCTTACTACCCTTTTGCAACCCAAAACCACGGCATACCACCTTGGGTCCACATTCAGCCTGTCCCTGTCCTGTGTTTCAATGCAAGACTACAGTGGCCAAGCAGGAAACTGCTGAGCCCTAGGCAGACAAGAAAAAGTGACACAACAAGGATTCGCAGGGGACTGCAACCTAGGGAACTGGTGGAGGAGGTGCTTCTGAAGCCCCGAGATAAAATGCTGAAGACTGGGAACATGCTTTCGCAGTTCTTGAGGTTAGCGATCAGACATCAAAGTGTCAGCAGGGGGGCAAGGGAGAAGCCCTCTGTTGCTTTCCAGTCAGTGCTGCCCACTGTCCTGGTGTGATTTGCCACTATTGTCACCTGCCAGACCTCTATCCTCATGTGTCCGAGTATGTGCCATTTCCAGCACTCCTGTCTGAGCCTTCTGTTTGCATTTTCTCTCAAAGATACTACAGCAGTTATTAAATCAGGATCCATCCTAACCTAGTATGACCTCATCTCAATTATATAGAGAGAGACCCGGTCTCATAAGGTCACATCCTCCAGTTCCAGGTAGACATGAAATTGGGGTACACTGACCCCATACCAAAAAGGAAATTGTGTTTCCATTTTTAGCTTATATTACCCTGCTTATTTCCTTTAATAGTGTTCTTTTTGCAACATAATATTCTTCCTCACTTCATTCAACAAAGGTTTACTGAGGGCAAAGGGTAGAGTAGTGAACATTAAAGTTCTGGGGTTCACCAGAGAAACGATGTGTATATTTAAAAAACAGAAATTTATTTTAAGAAATCGGCTTGTGCAGCTTATGAGGCTGGCTTGTCCAGACTCTGCAGGATATACCAGCAGGCTGGCAGCCAGGGAAGAAGGAATGGTGCAGCTCAAGTCCAGAGGCACACTACTGGCCGAGTCCCCCTTGCTTGGGGAAGTCTGGCTTTTCCTGCTAAATCTGGTGGATGGTACCCTCTCACATTATGGAGGATAATGTGCCACAGTAATTTCAGTATGAATCTCATCTAAAAAATATGCCAAGACTTTTTCCCATTGTGAGGATTAAATAGCCAACACCCACAACTTAAAAAGAGTTTACTTTGGTTCAGTCTTCTGTCCATGATTGACTGGCTGTAGAGACAGGAGAGCAGAGCAAGGGTTGCTCATGTCCCTTGGTGGCCAGGAAGCAGGGAGTGCAGGGAGCAGGTGGGGAGGGAGAGGCACCCTTCCAGGTGCCACCACCAGTAACCCGCCTCCAGCCAGGCCCGACTTGCTACAACACATTCAGCTCTCAAGCTGTGATATAATCACCTTCCTCTGATTTCAGGAGCCTGTTGGAGAACATTCCGGAACATGGAACTAAATAGAGAATAATGATTAACCAAATACCAGGGTATTGTAGCCTAACCAAGCCAATGCATAAAATTAACCATCAAAATATATATCCATATTTTAGAAAAGAGCAGTGGGAAAATTAGTATAAAGCAATGCAGTAAGGGGGGATACTGACTTTCAGTGACATCTTCTGGCAAAACCACTCCAAAAAAAGGGTGGCACATGTCGGAACAGAGATATG
>PVKA01003791.1:71698-106046 GCA_004027165.1 Ctenomys sociabilis | reverse complement strand
TTTTGAGACAGGGTCTCACTATGCAGTTCAGGCTGGCCTTAAGCTCACTTTGTAGCTCAGGCTGGTCTCGAACTCGCAACAACAATCCTCCTGCCTCAGCCTCCCGAGTGCTGGGATTACAGGCATGTGCCACCATGCCCGGCTCATAGGATGATCTCTTAACCGAATAGTACCCAGGTTCAATATAGTTTTTTCCAATCCTTTCTTTGAAGAAGTTGAATAAGAATGAAATTTTATAATAGAAAATAAACTAGAAAAGTAAGGGAAAATTTGGAACTTGAATCCTCACTATACTGTGAGGGCTTTCATACTTCAGGAAGCGAACTGATTCCTATTAGTTCACATCTGTTTTGGAATGTTCCCTATGACTTGCGGTGTGTCTATTGGGGATTAAGGTACTAGTCTTGCTTCATCTATTGACAAGCAGAGTCCCCAGAGCTGACAACTGGTTGCTCTCAGCATGTTTCTGCCACCAGTGAGGAGGGGCACAGCTTGGCTGGAGCACAGCCGAGACCTGTCCATTGGGTCCCCTGACGTTTTCCATGTGCTCACCCGGTGCAGTAGGCAGTGCATTCCTGCTGTTGAGTGCGAGCTCCTCCTGCCGTCACTGGCACCTGCAGGGGCTCGCTGGCCCCTTCTGTTCCCACACACAGGTCCTGAAATCTCTTTCCTGTCTGCAGGCATGTGAAAGGCATCGTGTTAGTGGCTCTGGCTGATGGCACCCTTGCAATCTTTCACAGAGGAGTTGGTGAGTGTTTTGAATAAACATAGGACACCTGCACCGACTGGCCGCTTGGCAAGGTGTTTTCAACAGGATGGCTGATTATGTTTTTAAAAAAATGGTGCTCAACAGGCAAAAGAAATCAAGATTTAAAAATATTAGCAGCGTCTCTCATCAGTAAATATGAAATCAGTATACCCATGGAAAGTGTGTTTACCAGAGTGAGAAAGCCGTCAGTATTTTCTGGTCATCTATATAGCAGTGTCTTACAGAGGCATTTGTTTTACATTCATATACTTAATTAGAAAAAATTGATGAGGTTATTTTTCTCTGTTTTCTTGTGCCTTAAAAATAATGGTGCATCTACTTAAAGGTTTTTTGTTCTTGTTTTGGTTAGCTAGGTTGGGTGTTTTGAGATAAGTCTGGTCCATTCGGGTTGGCCCTGAGCTCACTATGTAGGAGAATAGTGTTGGACTCATGATGATCCTCCAGCCTCCCCGCCTTCCCAGTACTGAGGTTACAGGCTTGCACCACCACATCTAGCTACATCCTGTTACTTAGGTTCCTCTTTAAAACGATTGTTTGGAGCCTGAGCAGAAAGATCAGGAGTTCCACTGTAGCCTGGATTACATAAAGAATTTAAGGCCAGCCTGAGCTACATAGAGATCCTATCTCAAAAACTAAGTAAGGGAGCTGGGGAGATGGCTTAGTGGAATAAGCACTTCCCTGGCAAGCGTAAGGGCCTGAGTTCAATCCCCAATTCCACAAAAAAAAAAAAAAAAAAAAAAAAAACTTAGCCTTTTGGGCTTAGAGATAGACATAGGTGAATCTTAGACTCCTTTGTAACTGATTGATACTAGACCTTGCTGATTAAGGGTGCCGTATCATCAAAGAGAAAAAGAGCTGTGTTTTATTTTGTTCAGGGCCCTAACAGAATTTCCTATGTTTAATCTTTGCAGTAATTTCCAAGGAATATTCCTCATTTTCTAGATGGGAAATTGAAGCACAGAACATGTTAATCACCTGTTAAAGGCCCTTTAGCTATTAGATTAAAGAGCCTAGAAAAAAATGGAATAAAAATGTTTCAATAAAGCCGGGCGTGGTGGCGCAGGCCTGTAATCCCAGCACTCGGGAGGCTGAGGCAGGAGGATTGTTGTGAGTTCGAGACCAGCCTGAGCTACAAAGGGAGCTTAAGGCCAGCCCGAACTGCATAGTGAGACCCTGTCTCAAAAAGACAAAAAAAAAAAAAAAAAAAAAATGTTTCAATAAACCAAGCCCAAATTTTTATTAAAAAAACAAAATACATTCAATAAGGAGGGACCCCTGTGAAGCCCTGCGTTTGGGTTCAGAAGAGCAAGCTGGGAGACAAGTCTGAGAATTCCTACAGTAGGGGCTGGGGAGATGGCTCAATGGAATAAGTGCTTCCCTGGCAAGCACAGGGGCCCGAGTTCAATCCCCGGTTCCGCAAAAAAAAAAAAAGAATTCCTACAGTGTACAGGAACTCGAATACAAGTTCGCTGGAAGTTATATACAACTTCAGCCTCGTGGACACTCGCATCCAGAGCAGGGCAGTGGTGCCCTGTGCCGTATGCACGCAGCGTGCACTATGTGGCGGAGTCAGGGCAGGCGCCTGCAGGATGTGCGCATCAGAGCTCAGCCAAGGCTGCTGGCATTGCAGGGAGAAGGTGGAGCTGCCACAGAAGTGCCGCGCCGACTGCTGAACCAGTGCCCACTGTGGTTCTATCCAAGCCTCATGTCAGATCCAAATAAGTTTGGATTTCAGATTAGGGAATCTCAAACTGCGTGCACCATGTCTAAAGGATGAACAGTGAATTCTACCCAAGAATACATAAAACGTGACCTGTAGCTGCCTGAGTAGTTTTAAGCCCAGGGGCAGGGAGCATGCAGTGCAGCATCTCCCACAGCTAGACACATATTCTGCCTCTGCTACAGCGCCAGCCTTAAGCCAGTTCAGCTCTAAAACTGCTGTGGACAGGTAGCTTGTCATAATTTGTCACATATCTGCTTTAAAGAGAATGTTTTATGGAGGCCGGAGTTCTGCATGCAGGTTGGGTCATGTGATCTTTTGGCTGACGAGGCATTTCTCCTGTCTGTGGGCAGAGATGCTTGGTCCTCTGAGGGGCTTGGCAGGCATTAACTGAGACCTCTTTCTTGCACAGATGGCCAGTGGGACCTGTCCAACTATCACCTCCTAGACCTGGGGCGGCCTCACCACTCCATCCGCTGCATGACTGTGGTGCATGACAAAGTGTGGTGCGGCTACAGGAACAAGATCTATGTGGTTCAGCCCAAAGCCATGAAAATAGAGGCAAGTCAGCCGCTTTGCCTGTGCGCGCAGAGACTGGGAAGTCTGTAAGACTTTCCTGCTTCTTTAGGGATCGTTTTCTGAATCTGTTTTAGGACACTTGAGAGATGTCTTTAGAGGCCATGGCTTTCTTTTGTGTTACCAAGCTCTCCTGCTGCTTTTACTATGAGGGTGGGAAGTTTTTGTTTTTCCTGTTTTGGAGGAAAGACAGTTCACATGTGAATATTCACCTGTATCTGTACTGTAGATGTATATGTGTTTTGTTTTGTTTTGTCTTTTGAGACAGGGTCCCAATATATAGGTCAGGCCAGTTCATACTCACTGTGTAGCCTATGCTGGCCTTGAACTAATGGTGATCCTCTTGTCTCAGCTTCCTAAGTACTAGGGTTGTAGGCATGTGCCACTATGTCAAGCATTGTTTTATTTGAATATTTTTTTAAACAATTTTTGAGGTACCGAGGATTGAACCCAGGGTTCTGCATGCTAGGCAGACACCCAACCACTGAGCTAGTGCTTATTAAAGTTTGAGCTTGTGTGGTGGCTCACACTTGTAGTCCTAGTACTTGGGAGGCTGAGGCACAAAGATCGCAGCAAATTCAAGGCTAGCCTGGGCTACATAGACCAACGATCCCAAAATAGAATAGAACAGAATTTTGAAATAAGATCTCCCTAAGTTGCTTAGCCAGCCTCCACCTCATGGTCCTCCAGCTCAACCTCCCACGTAGCTGAGAGTACAGGCATGTGCACCATGTGCTGCATCCGCCATTCTTCATGTCCAGCACACCCACATGCATGTCACAGACTGAGGAGCAGCACTGCCATGGGAATTTGTTTAAAAACAGAACCTTAGTATTACTTTTTTAAAGTTTTTGCCACAGTATGTAAATTCATTTCAATCGCTTAAGGAATTTTCTGGGCCAGCCAAGTAGCTAAGTGGATTAAAGTGCCTGCAAACAGGCTCAAGTGCTGGAGGTTCAATCCCCAGGCCTGCTGTGGTGGCACGCACCTGTAATCCCAGCTCTTAGGAGACTATAAACAGGCAGATCACTACGAGTCAGATCTAGTAGTGAGACCCTGAACACCATGTAGACCCTTCCCTAAAATACAAAAAAAAAAAATTTACAGCAGAAAGTGTTAAAGTAGAATTTCTCTTCTCCAGTCCCAAGTCCCATCCCTCCTTAGAAGTGCCAAAGTTAGCCATGGGATATCTGTCCCTTGCATAATAGCAAGGACACCTTCCTATTCAGACTGTGCTTCTGGCTCTGTGCCAGCCCAGAATCCACGCACAGGCTTGTGGTGAGCGCTATGCACAGTGCAGACGCTCCTGCCCTGAGTGTGCTCTGCACACCGCCCAGGCCAGCACCACTTGGCTCCTCTTTATTGTATATCCTGGCCACAGTAGATTTCATCTAAAAGAGAAACCAGGTTATGTAAACAATGTGTAGATTCCTTTTGGTGAGCAGCTTGCTAGGCTGTGCAGATTGGCAATTGTTTTTTGGCTTGTTGCATTGCTGTAGTTCAGGAGGGTTGTGAACTCTCTGTGTAGCCCAGGCTGGCCTTGAGCGCATGGTGACCCGCCTGCCTCAGTCGCCAGGTGCTGAGGCAGTATGTGTGCCCCCACACTCAGCTGGGTTTGTAGTTTTAAAGCACTTCCCTGTGTAACAAAAGTGCCACTTCTCCCCTAGAAATCCTTCGATGCGCACCCCCGGAAGGAGAGCCAGGTGCGGCAGCTGGCCTGGGTGGGCGACGGCGTGTGGGTCTCTATCCGCCTAGACTCCACGCTCCGTCTCTACCATGCGCACACTCACCAGCACCTGCAGGATGTGGACATTGAGCCTTACGTCAGCAAAATGTTGGGTGAGTTCCACCGGGCTTCTCCTCAGCAGGCAAGGAGAACGTTGGATATGTAGTGACTTCATGTAAGGGGGGGCGCTACTAGGCACACAACCCGGGGCCTGGCACAGCCCGACCCCAACTCCGCTATGCCCTACCCTCCATCTCAGCCCAGAAATAGGCTGCCACAGGAGTAGGAAAGGTCCCCAAAGGTGGCCTGTGCACATTGCAGCGCACCTGAGTTTCCAGCCAACATTTAGGAGCTCTTTGGGCTTCTCTCTTACTCATACCTTGTGCGCTGCCAGGGACTGCCAAGTCCAAAATCGCCTTGAGTCAGTGACTTCATCTCCCTCCACCATACCCAAGGCCAGGTCACTGCCCCACAGCCATGCAACTCCTGACTGTTTCCAGGCCAGCCTGCTCCACATGGTGACCACCACGGAAGTCACCTCAGTGCATTTCCCTCGGGCCTTTTAAGTGAAGTGACATCTGTCCCATGATTAGAGACCTCAGATGGTATGGACCACTCTCTTCGACCAATTGGCCCAGAGCTCAGTAAGTCCCTCCCAGCCCAAGACCAGCAAGTACCACACTCCGCCTGGCTGGTTCTGGGCCTTGGCCCGTGTGTTGTACCTAGGAAAGGCCTATATGGGCCCTTGGCTCTTCATTCTTGGGCTTCTCGTTGCTGGACCGTACCATGGTACTGGACTCTTGTTCTCAGTCTCCACCACCCCACACACACCATAAGCTTGTGAAGGTCAGGAGCCACCTCTGTCCTATTTGCTGCTCTGCTTTTAGCAGCTAAAGAAAAGTCATACCAGCTCACTGTTTTTTGTTCTTTTGTGATACTAGGGTTCACTGAGCTACATTGTCAGCCTTTCATTTTTTTAATTTTTTTGTTTTGGGTGGGAGAGTTGGAGAAGCATCTCACACAGTTTCCGGGTAGGCCTCCACCTCAGCCTCTGGAGTAGCTGGGCTGGGCTGACCGGTCAGATCATATCATCAATGTTTAACTTTCTGGGGCCATTTCCTTGGAGAACCTGGCTATAGCTGTGCACTCCCCACCCAGGATCAGGTATGAAGGAACACACACAAGCTAATACTAGAGCTAAGCTGTGCCTGGAGGCTCGGGAAGCCTAGTGTAGGCTGGCCAGGGCTAAGGCTCCTGTGCGAATTGCTGGGTCAGGCCCACAGTTTATGTAAGCAGAGCTGTGTAATCATTCTGCCTCTGAAATCTCAAAAAATAGGTCAGGTGTAAGACTTCTCTGGAGATACAGAAATGCATTCATTCTCCCTATATTATTTGTATTTGATACCCTAATATTTCTAAACTTAGAATCTAAATATGTAAACAAAATACATGAAATTATATAGTTACATAAAGCAAAGCTTGTTTTATCTATGTGAGACATTTTAAGGCACAGCCCTTGCCTGGCAAGCTCCAGGTTCTGAGTTTAGTTCTTAGTGCCAACAAAAGAAATTTAAACAAACCAAAAGTTTTTCCAGTTCATACAACCAGAGGAACATTTGATTTCCCATCTAATAAAGTTTTTTGTTGAGTATTTTCTGGTTTGGTCTGGTTGAACCAGCTGCTCACTAGCCTGAGTTGTATTTCCTGAGGTGCTTCCTGTGCTGTGTTTGCCCTCTGGCTGAGAACTGTGGGTGGCTGCTCAGGCCGAGCAAGGGTTTGTCTGGAGGGCACCATATCCAATCATGTCTTAGTCAAGTGTTACTGCAGCCGCTCTGAGATTTAGAGTGTAAAAGCCTGTCTGCTCTAGGTTTCTCAATAAAACACCCTTCTCTCCCCAATACAGGTACCGGGAAACTAGGCTTCTCTTTTGTGAGGATCACAGCCCTCATGGTGTCCTGCAATCGTCTATGGGTGGGGACAGGAAATGGTGTCATTATCTCCATCCCATTGACAGAAAGTAAGTACACTTGGAGATAGGTGTCACAGGACACTTGACATAGGCGGACCATGGGAACTAGTCAGGTCCAGGATACAGGTGGAAGCAGGTGTGTAGTCAGCACATCTGCAGCCACTGAGGAAATCAGGCTGAGCTGTCATTCTTCATGCAGTTTATACATCAGAGAATATGTTACCACGTATCAGAACCAATGATCATGATTAAAAGTTTTTCATTGTAAGAGGCTTTTTCTCTCAATTTAGGAATCATAAGTCTATTTCATCTTTGAAATAAAACTTGAACTCCATTTTTTTCACCTTATTTTAGCATTGTCTGTAAATACTCTTTCACTCTAGTTTCTTTGTTTCTGTTTTTTGTTATAATGAGGGTTTGAACCCAGGCCTCACACTGAGCTGCACCAGCATTCCTGACCCTTTTTCAGATAGGGTCTGCTGGGATTACAGGTGTATGTCACCATGCCTAGGCTAATCCTAGAGTTTTGTACTCCCCTGGACTGCATAGTTTAGGATATCCTGTTCTGTTGGAAGTTCAAAGAGAGAATGTGGAGAAGCTCCGCAGGAGGTCAGCAAGCTGGTCCTTGTCTAGAGCCATGCTACCTGATGTGCGCTTACAAGAATGGGGTGATTCCTGTGAACAGAATGTACCTCGTGTATTTCTCCTTTGCATTAATCAATCATCCATCAAGTATATGTTTTTGTGTTGCAAACTTCATGGGCAGAGAATTACAGACCTCGAACCATGCTCTCCCTTTTCAGGGAAAGAGGAAAGAGGACTACAGTGTATCTGGAGTTCTAAGAACTCAAATTCCTAATTCAAGCTATTTTTTTCTGCAACTACTTAAAAGCCTACCCTTTTAGCTGGGCCTGCTGGTGCATCCCTGCTATTCCAGCACTCAGGAGGCTGAGGCCAGCCTGGGCTACATAGCAAGTTCAAGGCCAGCCTGATCTACATAGTGAGACCCTGTACCACAAAATTCCAAGGTCCCTGGACTTCATTACAGCTCTGTATAATAAGAGTTGCATTTAGCATACATTTCTAAATAAGATTTCTTTTAAAAAAAAAAAAAAAAATTCTCCTACACAAGGAAAAAGAAAAGGAGAAATGCAAGTAGTTAGGAAATGCTCATTATCAAGTTCTTCAGATTTTGATTCAGATTCATGAAAGTGGCTTTAAAATTAAAGCCAAATCGTCAAAAAGCAGACCATCCCCTTGAAGCCACTCACCTGCTGAGCCTGGCAGGCCCAGGGGGCCTCGGGTGAGGCAGCTCACGGGGGCTCACCTCACTAGGGCCAGGCAGGGTCGGGGGTGCTGCGTGTGGCCCCTGGCGATGCTCCTCCCGTGTGCCTCCATGTCCCCTTCCTCCTCTCTCACTTCAGCCGTAATCCTCCACCAGGGACGTTTACTGGGGCTGAGGGGTAAGTGCAGCTCCTGGCTACCCTGGGGCTCCCCTCTAGAACCCCTGGAATGTTCCCCAGTGTCACCCACTGCAGTCACTGCATCGTCACCGGCGTTTTAACGTTTGTGACACAGCCACCAGCCTCTCAGCAGCTTCGTCTGCTCATCATCTTTTGTTGCAGCTGACCTCACTTTCGAACTTTGTTTTCTTGCCAATAAAAACCTGAACTGTCTCTTAAACTGTCATTAATCCCATCGTTTCCTCCTGTTACAACTGTGTTCCTCTCCCCTACTTCCCACGGAGCAGGGGCGATTGTGAGTCTGGCCACCCATGGTCACCAGTGGACAGGGCTGCCCTAGGTTGTGGCGGGTTCTTGCCCACCTCACAGGGTGCATTCCTCCCATAGGGAAGAAATATAAGATAAACCACAAAGAATATATGCCCATTTCCTTAGACTGCATGGTGTTTTAACTAAAATGATTTTTTAAATTAGTAGTTATGCTAGACCAGCAAAATCCCCTGCTCCATTTTCTGAGGTACCTAAAAATAACGAGCATGCCACCTCTCTTTTTTCCAGCTTTGCCTTGAACTGGTGTCGCTGCCCTTGTTTTACCTCAACTGGCTGTAGCTTTTAAATAACATCATAAAAATTAACCAGTAACCTCGTGCATCATCACTGCCTTATAAGAAAAATATTTAGTCTTATTTTTCTGTCGCAGCAAATAAAACCTCAGGAGCACCAGGAAATCGTCCTGGGAGTGTCATTCGAGTATATGGTGATGAAAACAGTGATAAAGTGACCCCAGGGACATTCATACCATACTGCTCGATGGCGCATGCGCAGCTCTGCTTCCATGGGCACCGGGACGCAGTGAAATTCTTCGTGGCTGTCCCAGGTAAGTCACAGTGCTCTGTTAGCACAGTCACGGGAATGAGCCTCCTCTGCCTCCCTGGGTCCCAGCAGCCAGTTGATACGGAGAGCTGAGGGTAAGGTGACTTAAGTAGGCTCTCCAGGGCAGGCATATGGGTGAAGAAGGCACCCGAAATCTGTCCCCAGCCCCCTGAAGCAAGTTTCTAGATGTCACCATACACCTGCTTTTGAAAGGCAGCAGCCTTCCTTCCACACAGTGGCCTGCTGAGATGGTCTTGGGCTGGCAACTCACAGCAGAGAAAGAAGCCTTGGTCATGCAGCCCAGATGCAGGAAGCAGTGGGTCCTGCCCAGTGCCCTCCCGTGGTGACGGAGCAGCACATGTGTGTGCACTGAGAGCACCCTTCTGGCCTGCTCTGCGCCTTACTGCTTGTGGCAGTCACTGAAAGCACTGCTGGGATGTCAGGGTGATGTCCAGTGAGACCTTCTGTCCACTGAATATTTAAAGCAATTACGCAGACTGGGGATTGAACCCAGGCCTTTGCGCTTGCCAGGCAAGCACTTATTCTACTAAGCCATTTCCCCGGCCCCAATTCTGTGTAAGCAGGACTTGTGTTTTAAAAAAATAAGCCGGGCATGGTGGCATATGCCTGTAATCCCAGCACTCGGGAGGCTGAGGCAGGAGGATTGCTGTGAGTTTGAGACCAGCCTGAGCTACAAAGTGAGCTTAAGGCCAGCCTGAACTGCATAGTGAGACCCTGTCTCAAAAAGACAAAAATAAATAAATAAATAAATAAATAAATAAATAAATAAATAAATAAATAAATTTAGGGCTGGAGAGATAACTCAGTAGAATAAGTGCCTGCCTGGCAAGTGCAAGGGCCTGAGTTCAACCCCCAGTTCCGCCAAAAATAAATAAGTAAATAAATAAAAATTTTCCCTAAGGAGCAAATTTAGGAGTTAGACAGGAATCAGCTCTAACGTGCACACTAACTGTGTGACATAGAAAGGAGTGTTTATGGGCTGGGGATATAGCTCTGGTGTAAGTATGTGCCTGGCAAACACAAGGTCCTGAGTTCAATCCCTGGAGCTGCCAAAAAAAAAAGAGTGTTTAACTGGGTGAAGTGGTGCACGCCTGTCATCCCAGCACTCAGGAGGCTGAGGCAAGAGAGGATTGTTGTGAGTTTGAGACAGCCTGGGCTACAAAGTGTGCTCAAGGCCACCCTGAACTGGATAGTGAGACCCTGTCTCAAAGACACAAAAAGAAAAGAGGTGTTTGTGTTTCCCCGTCACGCCCCTCTTTCCAAGAGTGTGCATCAGAGCACGCACCTAAATGTGTGTAGGGCAGGCCCGCCACCTAAATGTGCGCCACCTGGGTGCCACCTGGGCGCCAGCCGACGCTCAGTTACTCTTCACGTGGCCCTCGCCAGGAGACCAGGAAGTGTCACACCGCTCAGGCCTGACGTTCCAGCACATCGGGGCTGTTGGCACAGTCCTTTCTGTGGGGCTTTCTAGCAATGTCTTTCTTACACAGTACACTTACACCTACAGATCAGTGTATTTAACTGTGGTATTCCAATGTCTGAATAAATGTGCTGGGTATTATTCATTCTTCTGTTGATGGATGTCTAGGTTTCTATCTTGTTTTTCTTTTCTTTTTTTTTTTTTTTTTTTTTTTTTCCAGTACCAGGTATCGAACTAAGGTCCTTAAGCTTGCCAGCCAGGCACTTACATCACTGAGCTATCTCCCCAGCCTTATCCCGTTTTTCACTTTTCTTTTTTTTAATTTATTTCCAGTACATTTGGCATCTAGTTCAAATGCAACATATACAAGTATACAACAGTCATAAAATGTCCCATTAAAAAAAAATCATAACCTTATAACATTTCCATGTTTTAACTTACGATTTACCAACAACATTTTGACCAACATTTTCACAAAACTATATAAAAGATAACACATAAGAGATTGTAAGCACTTTTAACAAAACTGTCTGAGGCAAAGCATGAACAATTATGAACAATGAGCAGAGACATATTAACATTTGAAGCATAAAAATTTGTTACCTAAGCAAGTCTCAATTCAGAATTTAAGAAAGAAAAGCAAATTCATACCTCTGTCCAATGATCTCAGTGGGACTCTCCAAAATGATACAGGGAACCTCTAAATGACATAGGGAAAAACTATCTCTGGACCTGACCTGTATGAGTTTCTGTTCTCTAAAACCGAAGAATGAATTTTAGAAACAAATGGAGGTTATGAGCAGACTAGATTTATTGTAGGAAAGAAAGCTCCTGTCCAAGAGAGGGATGGGAGGGGTGCCCCAAGTGGGTAGTTCCCCCCGTTTTTCACTTTTAAACCCAGCACTCAGAGGGCCAAGACAGGAAGATCACAAACTTGAGCCCCACCTAAACACAACAAATTCAAGGCCAGCCTTGACTATATAGCAAGACCCCGTCTATGAAAAATCCTAAAACACAGTCCCACGATGATGGACCAAACTACGTATGTATGTGCCCTTTGCACTGAGCTGTGCCCCAGCTTTTTTTTTTTTTTTTTTGAGTCAGAATAGGCTCAAAACTGCCCAGGCTAGGCTCAAACCTGTGAGCTCCCCTACCTTGGCCTCCTGGAGGGCTAGGATTTCAGGCATGTGCCACTTGAGGGCCTTCTTAGCAGTGTGCTCAAGACTGCGCTGTCGAGTATAAAACGACAGTGAATCAGCAATACTGCTTGTATCAGCAGCTTAGCATAAGCTTACCATGTAGCTCTGTCCTGCCAGCTCCTGTCTGTGATTGGACCAAATGATAGAAGATGCTGGCAAAGAAAAATCTTACAAGGCTTTCTAGAAGGGCACCTTGCAAATTGTTCACTTACTCACAATGTGAATAATACAAAGTTTCTCTTTACTGTTTCATGTTCAAGGATTTGATCTTAGAACTGTACTTTGGAACAAATAGCATAGGTAGCAGTAACCAGACTTTCATGCGCTAAACAGAAGATAAGATACACTTTTCTTTTCTTTTTTTTTTTTCATTTATTTTTATTTTATTGAAATACAAATGTCAATCAGACAGTTTCAAAACACCATAACCATACAGAGTCGATGAAATAATACATTGCAAACTGTTTTCATAACGTTTTGGTATTGTACAAGGTGCATACGTGATATTATATTTACAGGTTTTTATACAGCTGAATTATATCAAAGATTGAATAATTATTTACCTAATGGATGACCATAGCACTAAAAGCCGACATAATATCCTTTCCAACCAGCATTAGTGCAGATCTTGCCTCTCATAGAATTATGTAGAAGCACAGCGTTATCTATCCCAACTGTACTGTTTTTCTTATGAAAACAGAAAGCCATACAACCTGCGTGGTGTAGTCTTATGCCCTTGGGAGACTGAAGCAGGGCAAGCTGGAGACCAGCCTGGGTAATTTAGACACTGAGATTTTAAAAGAGTGGGGCCACAGTTGACTAGCAGAGCTCTTGCCGTAGCTACTCAGGGCCATGAGGTTGGTCCCCAGGGCTGCACACATCCTCACAGGTAGGGAGAGGAAGAGGGAGTCCTGGCTTGAAGTCCATTTAAATGTTGCAGATTCACAGGGCTGAAGGGGAAGGTGTTCTGTTCAGGAGAGCTGCACACTGCCCCCACATCGGCAGCCACACGGGGTAATGGGGGTGCAGCCAAGACCCACCCTGCCATGTACCCGTCTGCTACCTGCCTTTGAATTTATTCCTGGGCAGTATAAAATTGCACTATTTTAAGATTCCCAGATTGTCATTATTGTCATTACTTTCTTCAGAGAAAAAGTGTCCCCCAGCCTTCCTTAGAGATACCTAACTGTTGTTTCTGTTCCTGTGCAAAATAGGTCAGGTCATTAGCCCACAGAGTGGCAGTGGTGGCACAGACCTAGCAGCTGACAAGGCGGGGCCCTCTGCGCAGGAGGCTGGCATCCAGGCGCCCTTGAAGTCCATGCTGGTCATCAGCGGGGGAGAGGGCTACATCGACTTCCGGAAGGGTAAGTCCTCCTGGATCTTGGTTCTCACCCACAGTGAAGACCACAAAGGAGCCCCGAAAATGACTGCTCAGGTCTCTTGCCTTCCTTTCCACACAAAACATATTGCTTGAAAAGTAGCATTAGGAATAGCCAAAAGTGATCTGGGTATGATAGCATTCTCCTGGAAACAGGCAGGATCCTCAAGAGTTCGAGACCAGCCTGGGCTACAGAATAAGCTCAAGGCCAGCCTGAGCTGCACAGCAAAAACCTGTCTTAAAAAGTCAACAAAGAAAAGAAATAGCCAAGAGTGGCCATTTGTTGAGTTTCATTTTAAAAGGGCTAAAATTTGGTGTCAGAAGGCTTTGGGCAGCCAACCTCTGAGAACCTCAGTTTTCTCTCCTGAAAAATGAAGAAAATGCTTCCTGAAGTGTGGTTTATATCTAGACTCACTCCATGTGTTCATTTTCTCACCTCACAAACAGTACAGTCTGCTCTGTCTGGGAGCCTTAAATTTGAGATGCAGAAACAAATCACAGGATGCCTCCCCCCAAGAGATTACCGGACAGTGCAGAGCTAAAGCCACCTCCTAGGCTCAAGCATGACCCCTGGGCCAGGGCAGGGTTCTCCCCAAGAATGGGGAGAAGGGAATCCAGGAAAGGATCAGGGGGTGGTATGGGCGGGGCCAGCTGGCCTGGCCAAAGATTGAGAAAGGGAAGCCTTCCTGGGTGGAGAAAGCCCATTTTGCAGTGATGGCAGCAGGGAGCAGTGGGGGTTCCTAGTCCCAGGAGGGAGACAGCTGAGTTAGGAGATCCCCCTTTTAAGGGGTGACATCCTGACTTGAATTGTGTGCAAAAAGGCAGGTGGGGATGGGAGGGAGGGAGAGGAGGAGAAAGCAGCCTTGGAGGAAGTGGTAGGGACCAGGCAGAGTGTTCTGGAGGGAGGGAGGGAGCAAGGGAGAGAACTGGGAAACCACAAGGTACTCTGGAAACATACACTGATTTGCTATAAACACACAAATTAGCCTGAGGATCTTGGTGGCCTCTGCCTGTAATTCCAGCTCATGGAAGGTTGAGGCAGGATCACTGTGAATTCCAGGGAAACCAGCATTACATAGTGAGACCCTGTCTCAAAAAAATAAAAACAAAGCAAAAAAAAAAAAAGAAAAAGTTCCCAAACTTAAGATACTGGGACCAGAAATATAGCTCAGTGGTATAGCTCCTGCCTGGCAAGTGCAAGGTCCTGAAGATATTCCTGGTGGAGGAAAAAAAAAAAAATCAACAATTTTTTTTTTTTTTTTTAATTTGGGGAACTGGGGATTGAACTCAGTCCCTTGCACTCGCCAGGGAACCACACATTCCACTGAGCTATGTCCCTGGCCCCAAAAATCAACAATTTTTAATGTAAATAATCTCAGTTCCCGTATCAAAAGACATATTTGCAGAATAGATCAGATTAAAAATTAAAGGAAAACAATAACATTGCATAAAACACATGCAGAATCATAAGGCATTAAATGGCCTTAGGGAATAAAACAGATACAAGTTTGAGATGTAAGTTGGCTAGGCGTAGAGGATAATATCAGGGTCATGGCAATGACCGTGTGCAGAGCGCGTGTGAACGCGAGGCCGGTGGGCAGCTTCAGGGCAGAGGCAGGACGGAGATGTGGCTGCAGCAGACTCTGTAGGTGGGGAGCGCTTCACGCTTGGAACCCCTTGTGGAAGGACACTGGAGGGGCTACTGGGCTGGGTGATTTTTACTTTTCCCTGGAGTGCAGTGTGGACACTGAAAACATTCTAAGGAATTTATTAGTAAAATTGTAGTTTTTCCATGTTCAGTAAATTCCTTCCATTGCAGGTCCTAGAAATAACATAAGAATTGCTTACCTAGATTTGGCAATATCTCTAGTAATCCAGTATGAAAAATACTTGTCATTAAACATAGGGTGATTTTAATAGTAAATATGCTTTTTTAAAAAATTAAATTTGATCTTCTGTTTCATTTCCTCTCTTTTTAACAATGAGAAGCTGATCCCAACAATTCATATTTAAATTGTAGAATGTAGAGGACAGCCCCCCTCTTTTTTTTTTAGAACCAAGGATTGAACTCAGGCCAGGCAAGTGCTTGTTCTCTTGAGCTATCTCCCTGGCCCCCTATCTCCACATCCCCCCTTTTAAAAGTAGAATCTTCAAAACAACTCAAAAGGTAGGATCAGCAGTCTCCTCTCAGTCAGTCACTACCATTGTGTAAAATGCGTATGCCCAGCATGAGCAAAGCCTGCTTTGGCCTTAGCACTGCTGATAGTAGAGAAAAAATTGAAGAGCAAAACTGATTTTTTTTTCTAATGTTCTAACAGCATGGTTATATTTAGGTTTTAGGTGAGAAATTGATCTTGTCCTGAGCATGCTTCTCTCTATAGTCTAATGCCATATGAAAATTGGTACTTTTTTTGTCTTGCTGAAATTCAAATGAAGCACTTTACAGAATTCCCCTGGACCACCAGGCAAGAATCCCAGTGCTCAGAGGCTGAAGTAGGAGGACAGCTGCAAGTTTGAGGCCAGCCTGGACTACATAGTGAGTTCAGAGGCAGCTGGGACTATAAATTGAGACCCTTTCTCAAAAAAAATTCTAACGGGTCAGTAAGATATTTTTATCCCTTGTACATGGCTCTAAACCGCTAAAGAATTCACCCCAATGGCTGGGTTATCCCCAGCTGGGATGAGACTCCCAGCACGGCTCAGGGACACAGTGTGGCTCAGGGACTGCACTTTGGGGCTGAACCCATCTCTGTGCCTAGCTGCCCACCTCCCTCCCTGGCCTCCTCCCATCCTGAAGTCCACCCTTCGTTGAGAATCCTGGGAAGGATGTAGGACAGGTCACTGCATCTGCTGTCTCTCAGTCACAGGCCCTGAGCCTGGCTCAGCCAGCGTGCTCCCTCCCAGGTCTGCATTCTGCGGCACCCTGCACTGTCAGTTCCCAGCATGGCCACAAGAGAGATGGTGCTTTGGGATGAGCACAAAATTCCATCGCCTCACCTCCTAGCTCTCCATTTCAGTTAGTGTAGCCTGCGGATGCACCACTCTGACTTTGCAGGCAGACAGGAACTTGCTTTTTGAATGTGGAGAGAAATGCATTGGCCCTTGGCAAAGCTGGGCAGCACTTCGGGTGGAGGTGGGTGAGAACCCAGCCCTCGGGCGTCTCCTCGTCGTTCACATGCCATCCCCAGGTGCGCTGTGCATCACCGAGGGCCCGGGCACTGCACCTCTTGTCCTCAGCCTCACTTGAGTCTCCCTGTTACTCACTAGGTGATGAAGGCGGAGAATCAGAACTCCTCAGCGAGGACCTTCCCCTGGAGCCTTCTGTCACAAAAGCTGAAAGGAGCCACCTGATCGTGTGGCAAGTGACATATGGCAATGAGTGAGCCGCGGGGGCAGCCCGAGATGGGCGCTGTCTTCTGCATGGTTTATTTCATCTTCTTCCCTTTATTTAATGCTCTCTTGTGAAATGTTTCACCACATAAGACTTGAGCATTTTTCCCGATAACTTTCTATTACAAAACCTGTCCTGCCCTCCCAGTAAGGGGCCAGCTGTCTTACGCACCAGTGTTACAGGCAAATTCAGTATATTATGAACAAACCAGAGTGTGGACTGTCTGCAAACCGGGGAATTACAGAAAGCAATCCAGGTGTGGCTCACCTGGCCACATCTGTCACTTGCTTCCTTTGATGGGGTCACTTTTTAGCTGTCACTAATAATGGAATTAATGGGAAATACTTGATAAATGAAACTGTACCATGAAGTACAATAGCAGTTTTCCCCAGTGTATTATAAAATTGACACACACTAATAACAGATGGATCATCAGGATTTATCTAACTGTCCCGAGAGGGCTAAAAGCTAACTGTAAATTAACTTTCAAATCTGACAAATCTTGTTTATATTCTATGTAAAACTTTGTTTTCATCAGATTTTGGGGGGTTTTATATTAAAGAAATCAAGACTATACTATTTAAATAAAAAAATTCCTCTTTCTGTTTTAGTAGAGCTCCAAAGTTTATGAGGCCTGCTTCTCTAAATATTCTGATTTTTTTTCACTAGTTGCACTCATTCCATACTGACAGTCGGAGAGGCTTATTATGTATGAAGCTTAGAAGTTTTCTAGAGAAACTTAGAAGACACTTCAACATTGAAAGGAGGTTTTTAAATGAATTGTGTTTTGTATACCTGGTGCCAGAGGACACAGTGGCTGGTTCATTCTCACCCTGTCCCATGTCAAGCACTCACCTGATTGCCCTGTGTCCCCGGGCCACCATGGCTTCTGTGACCTCGACAGTGCAGTGGCTGGTGGTGGAGTCCGCTCTGATTGACTGTGGAGGGCAGGAAAGTTGCTTTCCTGTGTTCTGTATGAAAGGAATCCTACACTCATATTTGCTCCTTTGGATGTGAATCACACACATGAGGTTTGCATTCTTCTATGTTTAAAATGCCACCAAAGGGAAAAATGAAGGGGACAACAAAGCCACGAGGCTGCACACAAGGTTGGGATTGGTGTTTTATCTTTTTACTCAGTGTCCTCTTCAAACAGATTGGAGTCGGGTTTAACTGATCTTCTTGTTCAATATGTTTTTAGAAACCATAAAGCTGTAGTTTTAACCCCTCAAGCTTCCAGAAAATGTGTGATGAACCATTCATTGTTTACCTGTTACTCAAAACAAAGCTAGTTATAACTTTGTGTGCTATTTTAAAAATGTACACCTATAGGAAAGGGGTCCTCAGTCATTGGAAGGCCTACATTGAGGAAAACAAATGCAGGTCTCTAACTGTCTCAGCATTAAGTGCCAGGGATTTTTGTCCTGAACTATTGTGCAAAAATATCTGTCAAACGTACACCTGTGACTTTCATGCCTATGCACACTCAGGCTGGAGCTGAAAATATGTGGGGCTGCATGAGCCCAGAGGCCTCCAGATCCAGCTGGCACACATGTCTATGAGCCCCGTGGTGCACAGAGCCAAACCGTGAGCAGAAGCCATCTGGAGGGTCACATTTTGCACAAAACCTAGGCCACTTTCCCATAGCTTAATTGCTATGTTTCTATTTTATTTTAAATCTGAGCCATATTTGGCAATACCTTAATTTTTTTTTTAATTATTTAACATTTATTGAAAATATGGCATAAATTCCTAAGGAGACGCCAAAGTGTTTGGGGGTTTTGAGCTCAAGAGGAAGCACCCTAGAGACAGGCCTCATGCCTGGCTGGGTACGTAGGGAATCTGCCCTTTTGGACAAGAAGTGGACACATGTCACTGTGGTCACAATCACTTTAGCCTGAGGATCATAGCTGTGCATCTTCTCTGCAGAGGCCAGTTATCTGTGGGCCTGTCACCATTTCAGGCCTGATGGGCAAGAGAGATAGCTCAGTGGAATAAGTGCTTGCTTGGCAAGCGCAAGGTACTGAATTTGATCCCTGATACCACCAAAAAAAAAAAAAAAAAAAAAAATCTATTTCAGGCCCTGGAATGGACAAAATGCCTGTATGGGTACCCTTGAAGGTTTGCTTGCAATTTCAGTTCAAATGTGTCTGTGGGTTGCTTCCCTTTTTCATTCCCCCAGTGACAGGTTTCTATCCCTGCAACATTTACTTAGCTCAAGGTGGTAGCCTCCAGGAGAGACGCAACACGAGCTCTCCAGCTCCCGGGATACTGAGGGGCTCACTCTAGGCTTTAGCTCTGCTGTTGCCAGTCTACGCAAATGGCCCTGCAACCTGATACTAGCAATGCAGGTTACCTGTGTGCAGAGAAGGGAGGATGCTTTTTAGAAACTCACTTGAATGTTTCTTTCTAACCTGTGTGGATCTAAATTGCTAAAATAGGAATGAATCCCTTAAACGCTGCAGCTTTTTGAGAATATAAGGCATTTTAGCACAAAATATGCAGCACAAGACTTCTCAGAACCATGAAGTATGCATAGACAAGATTCCAGTGCGTCCTGGGCCACAGCAGTGCTCACCTCCTGCAGAGCTTCCACATCCGGAACAGGACTCCGACCCCAGCTGCCTTAGCAACCGTGGAGCTGAGCAGGGTGGTGCTGTGTGCCTCCGCGAGTGAGGCGAGGCGAGGGCCTTGCCGGCCCCAGGGAGCTGCGTGATTCTCATGTTATGTCTATGGCCAAAGGACTAACTGGGCTCCAGGCTCTTCTCAGTCATGCTGAATCGGGGACATGGGTCCTGCTTTGTAACGAGAAAGGGGAGAGAACCATGGAAATCATAGATGCTTTTCTAACAGGGTTATGCTGTTCTGTAACACTAAATGTCTTTGTTTCTCTTTAAAGTTTTATTAATAATTTTGTCCTACATTTCTCAATATTGGAACATGTTTTAACCATTCTGTTCTCGGTGTGTTTTTTGTGCTAGGTGTCTCACCCAGGTCTTACCTGCCTCTGTGGTGGGGCCCTGGCGGGTCCTGCTTGCTGTCTCAGAGGCTGAGGCTTCAGTTCTATGAGCAGAGAGAGCTCAGTTAGCAATGTAGTTATTTCAGTATTTATTTCTATTACGGAATCCCTGGGGTTCGGAATGTAACTTTGTACATGAAATATATATATAAATATGTATATGAAACACACCTGAGGTCCCCTGTGTTTTCTTTTTACCTCTGTCCATGCACTGAGTTGTTCTGAGGGACAGGCAGCCCCCAGGTGCCCTCGAGCTGCCCCTTGGAATGGGCCAGGTGGCAGAGGATGACAGAAGTGCTGTTGTGGCCCCAGCTGAAGCCCACGCAGGGCATCGGTGTCACTGTGCTGCGCTTCGCCTGCCACAGCAGTCAGGGCTGCCCCTCCTGGGCTTCTCAGAACCTCCCCCTGCCTGGCCCTGGTCCGCTGGAGCCAACCCAGCCCAACTGTGGGGCCTGGCTGATTCTTTTATGTGGTGAGGTCAGGAGACCTTTCTGTTCTGATGGACATAGCTGCTGTCATGCAGCTGTGGCAGAGAGTGTGGCCTTGGCAGGGGCCTGGTCCTCACTTCGAGCGGCAGCCAACAGATTGGGCAAGGTTTGGTAGCTGGGCTTCTGGGATCTCAACTCGTTTTAGGGACAGTGGTGTGAAAGCAAAGGCATGGGCCTTAGCTCAGTGGTCCC
Source organism: Ctenomys sociabilis (assembly GCA_004027165.1). Lineage (NCBI taxonomy): Eukaryota > Metazoa > Chordata > Mammalia > Rodentia > Ctenomyidae > Ctenomys > Ctenomys sociabilis. Next base: position 85,842 of record PVKA01003791.1, on the reverse strand, counting down.
TGGGGTGAGTCAGCAGCATGGCCTCCTGCATCACTCACAGCGACATCATCCCCCCTGGCTTCTGCATAGTGAGGGTGACCTGTGGCCTTGCTGGAGCCCTGAGCTCTCGTGGGTGTTAGAAGAAACTGGCTCAGCGGGGTGACCTTTGCAGAGCGCTGCCACTGGCAACCGCTGGCAACCGTCAGCCTAACTCAGCCTGCAGAGAACCACGCCACCCTGCAGGGTCAAGGCTGCTCCACCCCCAAGGGACCCCAAGCGGCACAGCGGCACCCGCCCCTGTGGCAGAAAGGAGTTCTGATTCTGAAGCCTCAGAAGAGAGGGGGACAAAATGAGCCGGGCGCCTCAGGAAGACAGTTTGTCCTCTCAAGCTGCAGTTCTCAGCCAGGCCAGGAGAGGGAAGTGTAGCCAGCATCACCCAGAACCCTAACCGAGGCCTCTTTTTTTTTTTTTCCCCTTTTATTCTTGGGCAAATGGAACTCGATGGTATTTGGGAGAAAAACATTTTCCCAGCAGTGCTGATCCTTGCTGTGCCTAGAGCAGCTCTGGGAGCACCAGGCGTGCCTGCTCCAAGCCTCCTATATCCTGCGCGGAGACCGCAAGCAGGCGCTGCCCAGGCTCAGGCCTTCGTGGGCTGCATCTGACTCATACGCGCAATTGGCATTTCGGACAGTTTGAGCGCACTGCTGCAATCAGCACCCACAAAAAGTATTTCATCTCCCCTTCAGGCCCTGTCTGGCCCAGAGGGGGCTAGGGTTTAGGGAAGCTGTGCTGCCTCCAGCTCCTCCAGTGCCATGGAGAGGGGTGACAAACCCAGGAAGCCCCACATTTACACCTAGAAGTTAATTTCATTCCCACCTCGGCACATGGAGGGGCACATTTCCGCATAGAAGTGTAGCAAATAGGACATTTTTACAGGGAGCCAGTATTTTATATCTTACTCATAATGCTTTATGACAAACTCAGTCACTAGTAGAAACATAACTAAAAATCATAGCATCAGATGAATAACAGGGCAGGTTCTTGCTTTCTACATGACTTACTAGTTTATCATGCAGGCCAGGGATGTAGTTCAGCAGCATAAGCGCCTGCCTGGCAAGTGAAAGGTCCTAAGTTCTAGACCCTGTACCCCGCTCCTGCAAAAAAAGTTTAGCATGCCAGGCATGGTAGTGCATACCTGTAATCCCAGCACTTGGGAGGCAGGAGGATCACTGAGCTTGAGGCCACCTTGGGCTGCATAGTGAATCAAGGTCAGTCTCAAAAATAAAAATTAACACCCTCAAAACAAAACATTGGTGCTAAGTAGATAGCTTAGTGGTCTAAGCACCTGCCTAGCAACTCAAGGACGACGGGTCATGCCAGCCCAGGAACCCTGGCACAGTACCACCCTAAAACCAGACCTGGTGGGGTACACCTGTAATCCCAGCTCAGGATGATCACTAGGAGCTGCATAGTGAGACCCAGTGTCTGTCTGTCTGTGTAATGCCCAGCTGTTACTCTCCCAGAGTAAGAAAGCAAGATTTCAATTGTTCTGGGTTTTGTGTGTGTGTGTGTGTGTGTGTGTGTGTGTGTGTGTGTGTGTGTGTGTGTTTGAGACAGGGTCTCACTATGCAGATCAGGCTGGCCTTAAGCTCACTTTGTAGTTCAGGCTGGTCTCAAACTTACAACAATCCTGCCTCAGCTTCCCGAGTGCTGGGATTACAGGCCTGGGCCACTACGCCTGGCTAATTGTTTTGATTTTTGCAGGATATCTCAAATGAAGAGCAACCCAGAAAGAGCAAAGTCATCTTTCAAAAATTGAATTTTCTCACAAGTAATAACCATGGCCTCTTACTCACTTGGCTATTGGAACACCAATGACACCGGGAAAAGCTTTACCCAACAGCAATGCCAAAAACCAGTGAAGTGGTATGCACATCTCCCTCGCCAGGGTGGCCCCACGACCTTACAGCCACATTCCCTCCGACTTGAGCTGGGCCTGAGGGAGAGGCCAGTGCTGCCTTTCATTACCTTCCGCTCTCTCTGCCCCAGGAAGAAGGCCGGTCTCCCCGAGGACGCCTGCATTTCTGTTTTGGCACATCTCCCTGGGTGTGCATGGGGGCATAGAGTAGCACATGAAAGGCGGGGTGTAAGGTGCTCACCCTGCACCAACTCTCGGGTGTCTGGGCCCGTGTCCTCCCTGGAGTAGCCTGGGCAGGAGCCAAGAGCCAGACACCCAGGCCTCCCCTCACTGTCAGGGGCACCCTTTAGGGGCTCGAAGGACCCTCTCTTTCAGAGCCTCTGCAGCTGTTCGATCAAGGGCCGGGAGTCAGGGTCTAGAAGCCAAATGTGGGGCGCAGCCCTTCCCTGCCGTGCCTTCGTCAGGGGTGCTCCGGCTGCCTCTCAAGTGCCAAGCTGCAGGGTGGGCATTGTCAGGTGTCCTGGTGGGCACGGGCTACCCCTACCCGGCACGGAAGAAGGCGATGTGTGCGTGGGAGGCGCTTGTCTTTGCCAGGCTCTGCCGCCCCCTCTGTGTTCTGGAGGTCCTTGACCTATTCCTCCTCAAACCATAGGCGAGGCCCCCAAAAGCCCACGTTAGGTTGGCATTTCCAAGGGCCCCTTGGGGGTGGGCAGAGCTGAGTGAGGCAGGGGCAGAAGGACCTGCGCTGCCCCTTCAAAGCACGAGGGGGCGCCGCTGCCCCTCTTCCCACCGTCGCACCCGCCGAGACATCGCCCGCATGGCCATAGGGGCCAGCTGTACGGGTGACCTGGAGCCTTTGCCCAACAAACAGGTCAAGGCCAGGAGCCGCTTTTGCCCCGCTGCAGAGGCAGAACTCGAACCCCGGACTGTCAGCTCTATGCTGCGCTCTCCGCACACCCTCTGGCATCTCTGGCCCTGGAGCCAGACGTGCAGAGGCTGGATGCCAGGGGGAGAAGGAACGGGAGAGGGGGACGACGAGAGAAGAAGAGGGTGACGGTTGGGGCCGGGCATGAGCCCGAGTGGAAGAGGCCTGGGCAGGGGTGAGGAGAGGACGGAAAGCAGGGCCCCCGCAGGAGGACAGCACTGACAGCGTGACGTTGCCATGAGAAGGGGCTTGCGGTTGGAGGGGTCAGAGGGGAAGGCAGTGACTTTTTTTTTTTTGGCAGAACCCAGGACTGAACTCAGACTCTTGCACTTGCCGGAGAAACGGCCCCAAGGCAGTGACTTTTGAGGAACAGGGTTTAGAGAGACGATAGGTGAGCTCCATAGCTGTGGAGGCTGAAGGAGCCAATCCACCATTTCCAGCAGCCTAGCCTCCCTGGGCTCAGGAAGGCAAGAGGTAGAATGTGCTCCCAGCATTTCAAGAGGCTGAGGCAGGAGCATCACAAGTTCAGCCCAGCCAGGAGAATTTAGCAAGACCTTGCCTCACAATTTTAGACCTAGTATTGTTGTTCAGTGCAGAGGCCCAGAGTCTAACCCTGGTGCCAAAATAAATAAATAAAAATAACCAACCCCGTGATGGGCAGGGCTGAGAGATGGAGAGTGAATGTCATTCTTCCTGCTGGGCAGAGACACAAACATCAAGATCTCATCAGAAAATTCCAGAGTGTGGGTCAGAATAGGTGCCCACTCCACCTCTGCCTGACCCTATACCCTAGCAGGTGGGCTTGCAAAAAGGCCTGTGAGCCCAGCACGTGCTGGGTGCCACCCGGATGACAAGTGACTCTTAGACCCCACTTCTCCACTGGGGCTCTGTGGACCCTCAGGGCTGGAAGGGTCTTTGTTGGTGTCAACATTCTTGGTGCTCCCCCCAGCACCTCCCCAGCTGTGACAACAGAAACTGTTGTCCCCTGGGGGCAAAAGTGTCCCTATCTGAGAAATCTTTGGGCAGATGACAGATGCCCAAGGATTCTGGGATGGACCAGTGTTGGCTGGTTCAAGCTCTCGGGGATCCTCCTGCCTCGGTCTCCTGAGTACTGCAATTATAGGTGTGCACCACCAGGCGTAGCTGTGATACGATCTTTTGTACGTCCTAATATTTAATTTAGGCATTGCTCAGAGATTGTTATCCTCACCTTAGAGTGGAGACAGCTGAGGCCCAGAGAGGCTGAATCACTTGCCCAAAGCCACACAGCCAGTAGGTGGTGTGGGAGGGTCATGTGCCTATGCCTGGCCAGGTCAAGAACTCTAGTGGCCAGGCAGAAGGTGGAGGGTGGGGCCATGGCGACAGGACCCAGGAAAAGCTGGAGCTGGGGCACCTGGCCGGTGGGGAGGGCTCAAAGATGACATGGAGGTTTGGAGCCTGGAGCCTGGGCGGGTGGCAGCGCTATTAATAGACTTGGGGCCTGGGGAGGAGGAACCGAGACTAGAGTCTCAGATGAGCTCATCTCCAGCTGCCCCAGCTTGCAAACCCAGAGATCCAGGGCGAGACCCAGCCATGCTTCCATAGGAAAAACAAGATTTCTTTCCTACAAGCAAACCCTTAGCCCAGGCTGCACCTGGGGAGGACGGGCCACCAGGGCACAGTGGGTCGGAGATGGAGCTCCGTGGCAGCAGGGGCAGCTTCCTTCCCTGTGCCCATGTCCCATTAAGCTCCTCCTCTAGGTCCTGCCTGCCTTTGATCCCCTGGGCAGCAGACGTGTGGGGACTGGCCAGGCAGGGCACGTGGTGTCCAAGGCACCTGGCCTGAGACCTGGCCCTGGAGCCTGAGCTGAGCCAGCTCGCCGCCGCGGGTGGCGTGTCCTGACATTTGCGTCAGCAGCTGTGCCCTTTGACGCTCCATTCCGGGGAGGGCGGAGTGGGGATCCGGACTCTTTTCTTTGCAGTTCTGCACTACCAGCGGTTTATTGGGGTTTGGCCCAGCTTCCCACCCACCCACACCCCAGCTTTATGGCCTCAGCTTCTTTGGGAGCCGAGAGCAGGCAGGAGTGGCTCGGCCTCTGCAGGGGAGCTGTGGGAAGTCACGCTTATAAAAGCATCCCATGGGGGAGCTGTCCCCTGCCCGGCCCTTTGCCAGCACTGCACTTACCACTTGGGCTTGTCGGGACATGTCCCCAGGTGGCTGCCAGACCAGGCTGGGCAGAATAGCGGGGGTCCCCCGGACTCTGCTATCTGTCTGGATTTGAGATGCCTGTATCCAGGGCCTGGACTCCCTGGGAGCCATCCTTGGGGAGCCAGGACCCCAAGGTAGCTGAGAAGGGAACATTTCCTCCTATCTTGGGCAGAGAGCACTGGGTGCACAGCTGCAGATCTGCCCCAAAACTCTTTCTACAAATCCACAGCACAGACTGGAACGTTCCTCTCCTGACAGGGCCTCATGTCTGGGTCCAAAGTCTGAGCTGAACAGGGGTCTCCCACCCCCAGCCTCCCGACCCAGTTCCTGTTCCTGTATCTCAGTTCAACACAGCCCTTGAGCCCTCCACACCCACTGGAGCCTGCTGGAGCGGCTAGGGGGTGGGCCTCGGTCTTCCAATCACTAACATTTCCAAAATCGGCCCAGGAGCTGTCAACACAGTCACTCATGTTTTATTTTAAGGACATCAAAGGGAATGGTGAGCCGACTGTGTGGTACACTCTGATCCCAGTGCTTGGGAGGCTGAAGCAGGATGATCGCCTGAGTTCGAGGCCACTTTCTCACGAGGTGGTCTCTGTGGCTGGGGAGACCTGAATCGATGTCCTTTATTTTCCATTTTTGCCTCTGGTAATATGAGACCAGGCCACCTCATTAACTGTCAGACTCCTGTTCTAGGAACTGCTGGTTCCGGCCCAGTGCCAAGGGCTTTGCTCTGGAACCTGTTCCCACTCCAGGCTCTGGCTCCTAGGCTGGCCCCTACCACAGCCCTGCACCTTGGCAGGCACAGGGCAACCTTGGCCCTCTGAGAGCTTCAGTTTCATGCTCCATAAAATGGGTATATGAGCTGCACACAGGGCTGGGTTCAGTCAGACAGCAGCCACTGAACTCTCAGGCCAAGGAAGGGGATGCTATTATCCTTATGGGAAACTAGTAAACAGGGAAGAAAGGGGCCATGGGTGCTGAGCTCAGCTTCTGGGTACAAAGCCATTGGCACACCCACCGAGTCTGCCCCACCCCACAGAGGAGCAGCAGGTGATCCTAGAGATCAAGGCTGTGGCTGTACGGGACCAACAGCTGTGGACTGAACAAGGCCTCCACTTACTGTGATGGCCTGCTGCGTGGTTCCGAGGCCAGTGGCCCCCAAATTGTACAGCAGTGTGTGAAGGGCTCCCTAAGGAGAAGCTGGCACATCAGCTGGCTGGGTCACCCTGGGCCTCCCTGCCGTCACCATGTCAGCTGGTGTTGGGGACAGCCTGGTAAGAGCCTGAGTCCTTCACCCCTTCACCTTCAGGCCCCAGGTGGTGGCACAGGTGGGTATTTCAGTGTCCTCTCCCACAGCCGCAGCCAGCGGAAGCCCAGGAGGCCCCTGGGACCTGCTCTGACCTTGCGCCTCCCCCACGGTCACCACCACGCTGAGTGGTGCTTGCTGTTAGCTGGAGTCAGGTTCCCACTGCCTGGGCCTGCAAGGGTGCAGATCCAGCACTGCACCCCAAGCCCGGCTACCACCGGCCAGCAGTTATTTATAACCAAAGGTCATGTTACCTCCTGGCCTTCAGCTCTGTGATTAGCATCTCTCTCCCTCCACAAACACTGAGGACAAATGCCCTGAGCCCTCCTGCCTCAGCCTCCCCCCACGAGGCTCTGCAGTGGGCCCCATATCCACCAGGCTGGGACACTGGGAGCTGGGATGCCCAGCCCCTCCTCCTGGCTTGACCAAGTTCTAGTCCATTCTGGGTGGTGGCAGTTCCTGACCCAGGGCTCCCAGCCTGGGGCTGGCCCAAGGGGTGTCCTTGGTGAGGCAGGGAGGATGGGGGGCTGTGCACAGGCAGGGGGATCCCTGACACACGGCAGGCTCTGTGTTCTTAGCCTCATTTTCCCCTGAAAGTGGCTGGAGCCACCCATGGGTGGTTTTCCACAAGGACCCTGACTTCTCTTTTTGTTTCGTGTTTTGAGATAGGGTCTTGCTGTGTCGCCCCAGGTGACCTTGGTGTCCTCCTGCCTCAGCCTCCCTGGGGCCCTAGGTATGCCAATCTGGGAGGCTCGGGGAGGTGCTCAGTGGGTCTGGCCTCTTCTCTTTCAGCAGGCTGAGCTCGATGCCGACTCCATGCCAAGCACCTCCTGAGTGGTATGGTGCCCTCACCCCAGCGATTAAAGAGCCAGATGTGAGACCCAGGAGGGAGACCCGACAGAAGGGACAGCCTTGGGGCTTTGTGGACCCAGGCCAGGTCACTCTCTCCCATCTCCTTGGGCAGCTTTGGGTTATCCCCACCTGGGGGGGGGGGCTGCACAGGAGGCGGCTGGGCCGGGGGCTGAGGGAAGGGATGGGGTGCAGGGATGGAGGGGGGTAGCTGCCTGTTGTTGAACTTCGGCTGCATGACTTTACCACCCCTTTCCCTCTTGGGCCTCAGTTTCCACCGATGAGTGGCAAGGGTGGTGGCCCTGGGACCTTTCCCTTGGGTCTGTCCCCAAGGCCTGCCCCGTGGAGCCCAGGGGGCCGCGCCAGGATGGCAGCGGCCCTGTGAGGTGGTATACGTGGGCTTCTAGGGTGTGGAAGGAGCAGCCTAGTGTCTGGGGTGGGGCGGGGCCTCCCTCCCCCCACATGGTCACCTGGTGTCCCCAGGCCTGCGCAGTCAGTGGGCTCTGGGAGAGTCAGCGGCTTTGGGTTGCTGACCCTCTGCCAAATGGGTGTCAGCACCAGGGCGGGGAGGGGATGCTGGTGGCGGGGAATGTGTCTGTGATTCCATGACCTCTGGGGACAGCAGCCAGGAACGGGGAGCTGCTCAGCCCGGGCTGTCCCCATTGGCTGCTGGACAGGCCCCGGCCAGGCTCCAGGGGCCTCCTGGCCTTCCGCTGGCTGTGGCCGTGGAAGGGGACACTGAAATACCCACCTATACCACCACCTGGGGCCTGAAGGTGAAGGGGCGAAGGACTCAGACTCTTACCAGGCTGTCCCCAACACAAGCTAGCATGGTGACAGCAGGGAGGCCCAGGGCAACCCAGCCAGCTGTCCTCACCCAGAGATACTTCTCTCTGTCTGCTTTTGGAAAAAAGGCGGGGGGTGGAATCTCCATGAACTTGCTGTGAGCTGGGCTCGCCATAGTCTTCGTCCCTGTGCTCAGGAAGCTGAGGCAAGATGATCACCTGCCTGTGTGGTCTCACTATGTACTCCAGGTTGTCCCCAAACCCACAGAGATCCTCCTGCTTCAGCCTCCTGAGTGCTGGGATTACAGGTGTGTGCCACCACACCAAGTGCCACTTTGTTTGCTTTTTTTTTTTGTCATTGTTTTTTTTGTTTTGTTTTTGCAGAACCAGGGATTGAACTCAGGCCCTTGCACTTGCCAGGGAAGCGCTTATTCTACTGAGCCATCTCCCCGACTCCTCATCAATTTTCATCAAGGGTGATTTTTCTTTTTTCTTTTCTTTCTTTTTTTTTTTTTGTGTGTGTGTGTGTGTTTTAGGGAAGGGTCTATAGGGTGCTCAGGGTCTCACTACTAGATGGGACTTGTAGTGATCCACCTGTTTACAGCCTCCTAAGAACTGGGATTACAGGCTGTGCCACCAGGCCCAGTCTCAATTGCCATCTCAGTGTGCCCTGGGGGCGGGGCCAGGAGGGCAGGCCCGAGGATTGAACCCCTGGCCCCTGCGGCTGCTTGCAGGGACTTTAATCTGCTGAGCTATTTGTCCAGCCCAAGAGTGGTTTTTCTTTATTTTGAGGGGAGTGTTTTGACTCTAGGTCTCACCTCGGGGTCCACACTACCCTTGGCTTTGAGCTCACTGTGCAGCCCGGGCTGACCTTGACCTCTTGGCAATCCTCTTGTTTTGGCCTTCCAAGAGCTGGGATGGCAAGAATGCACCATCTTTCACGGTTAAAGAATGATTTTTCAAAATTAGATCTTTTCATTCTTGGGCTGGCAAGCTAGCTCAGCGGTCTAAAGCGCCTCTCAGGGATCGCGGTTCGAGCCCCAGCACCACGTGCCATGCCAGCCCCTCCCCCCAGGGCGGGCTGAGCTGACCTCCCCCCCACACACAAAAAAGAATCCATGATATGTAGCGAGACACTTTAATAAATACATGAATTAAAAACAATTAGATCTTTTCATTCTAAAACCTGGTAAATGATGGCTAGGCGTGGTGGCGCGTATCTGTAACTCCAGCACTCAGGAGACAGATGCAGGAGGGTCATTGGGAGTTCAAGACCAGCCTGGGCTGAAAGTAAGCTCAAGGTCAGGCAGAGGTGCATAGCAAGACCCGTCTCAAAAGGACCAAAATATAAATAAATAAATAAATAAATAAATAAATAAATAAAGTATATTGTTTTATTGAAATACAAAAAAAAAAAAAAAAAAAAAGGAAGAAAAAAATTGCCCACTACTACTACTGTTTAACCTTTCAACAAATCTTTGATGCTTCCTTAGAGAGAGAGGCTCTGCCACTGGCTGCCTGAGTGGGCGTTAGTGCTGTCCCCACCTGGCAGAGGTGGCTCAGGGCCAGCACCACAGCATGCATGTGACGCAGGCCCTCATGGAGCTTACGTTCTGCGACAGGAAGGGGTGAATGAGGGAGACCTTCGGCCAGGGATGGCCCTGGAGCAGCCAGGAGTCCCCCCCGGGGGAGGAAGGGAAGCCCTTGAGGGGGGCTGCACTGGGGGCCGGGACCTGGGATCTGCTTCTGAGTGGAGCTCAGGCTGGCTGCTCCAGGACGGGCTCTGCTGACCTGGGGAACGGTGGGCACCCCTGCTTCCTGCATGCAGCACCTGAGCCCAGGGAGGCCCCAAACCTGCCACCACACCCAGCTGGGCACCAGCCCAACATTGCACCTGAACACAAGGAGTCAGCGTCCACAGCCCTAGCTCCTCCCTGGCCCAGCTGCCATCGGCTCTCCTGGGAGTCTCATCTGCCCTTGCTAGCACAGCTGGTGCAGGAATTTTACTAAGAAGCAAGTTGAGGGCAGGCTAAAGCAGAATAAAGCACCTGCTGCTGGTGCAGGGGCCAGGGGTTTGATCCCCGGGGCCTGCCATGCCCCCCCCTGGGTTGCAGTGAGATGGCAATTGAGACTGGGCATGATGGCACATGCCTATAATTCCAGTTCTTGGGAGGCTGTAAACAAGCAGATCACTATGAGTCTGATCTAATAGTGAGACCCTGAACACCCTGTAGACCCTTCCCTAAGATATAACAAAAAAAAGAAGCTAGTTAGTTGCTCTTGCCTCTGCTTCCCCGTCAATCCAAGGAAGGAAGCACCATCCCTTCTGAGGGCCTCTCTGCCACCCGCACCTCAGCACCTCTGCACCCGCTGCTCAGCCAGCTCCTCCCTGCCTGGCTCCTGCCTCAGGGCCTTTGCAGGACACCTCTTGCCTCCTGGAGTCCCCTCCCCCACCATCGCACCTTCGCTCCTCCTCTCCCGCCATTTATTAAGCATGATGAACTCTCCTTAACCACCACATTCAAGATTGAAGATCATGCCTGGGACCCAGCTAGTGGCTTCTAATCCACTCGCCAATAAAAGGACCCACAGCCCTGGAAAAGAAGGCAGCTTCTGGACGAGAAACTCGAGATGAGCCTGGGGCACTCATAGGAAGGAGGGCTGAAGGACAAGTCGCACTGACAGGGACAGGTCAAGGCGACGCCGAGAAACGCTGCCCACTGAGCGACAGAATAAGTATTGTTGGATTATAAATGAAATGAAAAACAAATATGGACAAGACTATTATAAATACTTGATTTAATAAACTAATCCATGGGAAAAAAAAAAGAGACCAATGCCCTGTGCAGGAGAATCCCAAGTAATTCATGCAGATTATTTGCTATTGTTGCTGTTTTGTTTCAAAGTTTCCGTATCTAGCTCAGGCTGGCCTCAAACTCTCAGCAATCCCCCTGCCTCAGCCTCCCAGATGCTGGAATGGCAGGCGTGCACCATCACACCCAGCAGTTGATGCGTATGCTTGACCTTAGAGAGGGGAGCATAGAACATCCCCCCAAAGCCTGTAGGCGGGGAAGAAACAGGGAGGTGGTCAGCGTCCCAGGTGGGCAGCGTCAGGGCCCAGAGTCACGCTGCTGGTGTGGACCCTATGCGTGCTCAGAATGGCACTTCAGCCAGGTTTGGTGGCACTGGTGAAACAAGCCTGTGATCCCAGTGCTCCGCGAGGCTGTGGCAGCAGGGTAGGAAATTACTTAGCAAGACCCTCCCTGTCCCAAAGAAAAAGGTCAGAGAGCAGAGCTCGGCACGATGGCCCCAGTACCACACACATGAATTTCTTTCATTACAAATGCCATCCCTGCGGGCCGCGGTGGTGCACGCCTGTCATCCCGCAAGTTTGAGGCCATCCTGGGCTATGGAGTAAGCTCAAGGTCAGCCTGTTTATTACCTGTGAGCTCTCTAGACTCAAAGGTCCTGAAGGGGTTGTCTCTTCAACGTTGTGTCCCCAGCTCCTAGAACAGACTGACAATAAAACACACTCCATACATATTTGCTGAATGATACATTTCCAAAGATAGTGACTGTTAGTTTTTCCAGCTTTTTACCCTGAGCCTAAATACATTTACTACTGTTTAAAAATAAACACAAGACTACAATGTGCTGCTTATCTGTCCTCTTCACTTAATAGCTCCTGATTACTTTTCCTCCTTGTTCGTTGAGTCTGCTCTCAGGCACTGAGGTCTCCGGTGCCGCCCCGCCCTTCCGACCTCGGATCCCACCAGGCCAGCTAGGAAGTGGCTGGCAAAAGGCGGCGAATGCTCCGCGTGCAGGGTGGGGACAGCAGCGGTGGGAGCAATAGGGGTCTTGGCCCAAAGTCCCCTGGGCCGCTGGGCCTCTTAGGGGCCTTCAGGGACCCAGGATGCTGCCAGGCCCTGGAGGGCACGGCAAGGTGGGCTCAGGGACACGGATGAGAAAGAGACTTGATACGGCAGGACGACGGCCTGCCCAGGGGCTCGGCACTGCAGGGGGAGCCCCTGGTCTGGGTATGCACTTGAGAGCGCCTAGGCCGTGGACAGCAAGCAGTGTGCAAGCTGGCACGTGTGTGCATGCGGGTGGGTCTGCACTTGGACCGGCACTTTGGTTTCTGGAAGGTTCTCGTGAGCTGTGCACATACTTGGCCCGAGCCTATGCACCTTCCGTGTGGGCGTGGGCTTGGGAGCACACACGTGGTGTGTGAGAGCGCTTGCGTGTCCTCGGCCCCGGGGCCTAGGCATGCGCACTGAAGCGCATGTGCCAGTCAGGCTATGAGGTCACAGCTTGGCCTTGGGCGCACCTGTCAGCAACGCCTGCCCCACCCCAGTCCTATTGGCGCAAGTGAGCGGCCTCCCACACCTCGACTTCCTCATCCTGCTCGTGAGTTTTCCTGGTGGTGCCTGAGACAGCCCTGCCTGAGCACCCCAGCCCTGGCGATGTCTTGACAACAGCTTTTGTTTTCCCTTCCTATATTCTGAGAGTCTCGCTGTGAAGCTCCAGGCTGGCCTTGAGCTCACTTGGTAGCCCAGGCTAGCTTCAAACTCGCAGCGATCCTCCTGCCTCAGCCTCTTGAGTGCTGGGATTATAGATGTGTGCCATCATACCAAGCCTCATCGGCACATTTTAATCATCTTTATTTTTAAAGTTGTCTACACAGTCTGTCCCGGTGCTGCTGTCACTCTCTCTTCCATCCAATTTATCCTACCCTCAAAGCAGGAAGATCTCTGGGAGGAGGCTGAGGACACAGGCCTAAGGCCAGAAGATGGCTGGGGAGCAAGGGGACCCCATGCTGAGCTCCTCATGCCCCACAGCTACTGAGCCACCCGCCCCAGTGTTACATGTGCAAGTGGTGCTGCCATTGCCTGAACCTGGGACATGGCCTTGTTTCCCCCAAGCGTGGCCAGTATTTTGGGTTACACAAGCAATGGAGTTAGCAATCAGGACCAAATCCAGGCATGGTGGCAGAGAACTGTCATCTCAGCAGTCAGGAGGCTGAGGCAGGAGGATCATTGTGAGTTTGAGGCCAACCTGGACTACAAAGTGAGCTCAAGGCTAGCCTGAGCTGCACAGTGAGATCCTGTCTCAAAAAGACAAAAAGAAAGAAAAAAGATCATTGGAACCACAGCCAGCACTTTGAGAGGTGTACTTCTCAGGTGGGGAGAAGGGGACAGATGAGCTGAGCATTGCAGAACCTTTTCTACATTTGGGGTTGGTGGCCCCCAGGTCACCAGTGAGCCTGGTCCTGACCAGCTCACAGGCCCACAGTGCCAGGCAGAGGCAGCATTTGAACTCAGGTTCCCCACCTGGCTGCACAGGAATAAAGTATCCCCAGGGCAGTTCATGGAATGGACGTCTCCTCCTCGCGTGGCCCCATGCAAGAGTGCAGCGAGTTTGGTATATCTTTTTTTTTTTTTTTTTTTTTTTTTTTTTTTTTTTTGGTAGAACCGGGGATTGAACTCAGGCCCTTGCGCTTGCCTGGGAAGCGCTTATTCCACTGAGCCATCTCCCCAGCCCCAAGAGTGCAGCAAGTAACAGGCATGCTTGTGCGGAGCTGTGATCGCAGCCCTCGGGAGGCCGAGGCAGGAGGACTCAGAGAGCTGGAGGCCAGCCTGGCTAGACTGGGATCCTGCCCCCACCCCCCAAAAAAAAAGAAGTGCAGGAAATAATAAAACATCAGAAGCCACCCAAGTAGTTGCCGTGTGGACAGAGAAAGGTCAAGTAGACTGGAGAGAATAAAGTGGCAGCCAGCAAGTGACAGATGAGTGTGAACCAAGGCCCTTGCTGGGAGGTGAGTGAGGAGGGTAGCCAGACCCAACCCAGCCTGGGCAGTTTATTTATTTATTTATTTTTTTATTTTTTTTTGTCTTTTTGAGACAGGGTCTCGCTATGCAGTTCAGGCTGGCTTTAAGCTCACTTTGTAGCTCAGGCTGGTCTCGAACTGACAACAATCCTCCTGCCTCAGCCTCCCGAGTGCTGGGATTACAAGCATGCGCCACCACGCCCGGCTCTATTTATTTATTTTTTATTTTTAAATTTTTTGGGGGGCTGGCAAGATAGCTCAGTGTTCTAAAGCGCCTCTCAGGGACCGCAGTTAGAGCCCCAGCACCACATGCCATGCCAGCCCCTCCCCCCAGGGCAGGCTGAGCTGACCCACCCCCACCCCCA